>OMKR01110706.1:0-17148 GCA_900302355.1 Cyttopsis rosea | reverse complement strand
CTTCCTGTTGGTGGTAGGGTGTTGGTCCAAGAGACTTTTTGGTGCGTCTTGACATGTTGTACATGTGTAGCGAATTTGGTTTGTCTATGTCAATCTGGGGCGAGGGGCGCCATATTTTAGGGGGTGCTAGGGGGCGCTAGAGAGCCATTTTGCCACGCACATTAATGCAAACGATAAAATATCTAATTTTTCGCCAGGTCTGGCTTGCGTGCAAAATTTGGTGACTTTTGGGGCACGTTTAGGGGCCAAAAGGCCATCCTTTTCGGAGAAAAATAAATAAAAATAAATATAAAAATAATTCCTACAGATCCAATAGGGCTTCGCCCGGTACAGGCTCAGGCCCTAATAATAATAATAATAATAATAATAATAATAGAAGGCAATCAAATTGTTATAATAAAATAAGCAAACAAGTAAAATGCAATTAATAAAAATAGGAAAATATTATACTCTTTTCACTTACTGTATCTTAACTGTGAAGCCTCGTATATTAAATAATTATATAACCATTAATAACCATTTTCAATTTTCCATGTTTCGTATTTGATTTACTGGATTTCCATATGTCCGCAGGTGTCACATTGCCCTTAACAGAAGATGTGGGCTGGCATTCAGACTGGCAGCGCAGCCACGTGATGTCTCTCTCCCTCTCCCTCTCTCTCTCTCTCTCTCTTTCTTTTTGCGTGGGGTCTTTCTAATGAAAACGAGTGACTCACAAAGGGACGAGGGACTCATCGACTCCAACTTTGTTCTTTTAATCAGCCCCCTGCACCGCAACGCAGAGCCCTCGTTTCCATAATCACATCTATTGTATGATTAAACACTTCGAAAATGTATTTATCAACAATGTTTTTTTTTTATTGTTAGTGCCAGCAGCCTCTTATTTGGTAAATTATCACTGGTTTGCAGGTTATCATATTATTATTATTTCCAGAAACGACAAATGTGCTCCTAACAATATTTCATATTGACATTATAGCCTAATATTGTAATACGGAGAATTCCAGTATGAACGGGGTTCTCAGTTGTGAGTTCATAATAATCTTAATAAGACTTTAATGAGGTTGTGTTGGAACGAACTGAACCTTTTTCTTTTTCTTTTCTGAATGTACATACATACCAAAAAATACATTGAATGGATGTTTCTTAAAAACATCAAATATGACATAATGAATAATTAAATAAATATTCTGGATTACCATTATCGACAAGATGCATTCAATTGAATTCAATAAAAGATGACAAACAAATGCATTGAATGGCTGTTTCTTACCCCAAATAATCTTATGGAGGCTCTTTTTAATGTTATTTATTCATATATTCACTGTGGGAATGGAAAGGGAGATTTTGGAATTTTAAACTCAATGATTCCAGGGTCAGGAACTGATCTTACATGTCACATGTACAATGTATGTGTCTGTAATAGAATAAAACATATGGCATATAAAATCAATTATACGATTGATATGATAGTTATGAGAATTGTAGAGATATAATGCTTTTAATGAGACCTTTTAATTCATTCAGATATCAGTTCTGCCCATTTTCTACGCCGTTGGCGGGTGTTTATTAAAGGTGGATCCTGTGGTAATTGAGTGTAACTGCATTGGAAATTGCATCTCATCATCCATCCACCATCCATCCCTTCTTCCGTAATAACACCAACCCCAGCGTTTAACACCGAGGTGTTGTTTTTTTCTCTCTCCGTCTCGGTACAAGCCCCCCACTCCATTTGACAATGTACTGTCAAAATACAGTCACTTCGCCGACGTGCTTTTGTGGATTTACACTTGAGAATTTATCACCTGACTCGGTAGCTTTGCATTATTCATCGTGCGGAGCCAGAGAGAGAGAGAGAGAGAGAGAGAGAGCGAAATCTGAATGCAGACAACCTTGTAGTGTAGCCGGAGCTCTATGACAGCATCGTCTCCTCTACTCTCCTTGTTAAAAGTGCTTCGGGTTTGCAGGAGACAAAGAACAAGCACGGCCTCATTATCGCAACTCGCTGCATTTGTTGAACAGCAACGGTGGAGGAAAGCGGAAAGGAAGGAAAGGAAATGTTATTAGTCTTTCTCAGGGTTTTCCGCATTGAACAAGAGCGCTGGCAACACGGGGCCACGAGGTCAAACCCACGGGTCACGAAGAAACAGGTCAATCGTTGAGCAGATGAGCAAAATTATTTCATTGCTTTTTCTTTGATAATGACCTCAATTGTTTGGTAATTCCCTCCCTCTTGCATCTATGAATGAATGTATGCACGCACGCCTTTGATCCGCGGCACTTTAATTGAAAATGGCGTTCCATTCACCATCAACAAACAGAACCTCGCCCTTGTTTAAAAGGCTGGGCTGGGCTCTCAGCACCACACTGCGACAAGGCCCAGGGGAGGGACAGGAGGAAGCTGGTCCAGTGTGGAGGAGGAGTGCGCCAGCAGGGTTGTCGGGATGCGGCGGCAAGGAGCCTGCCCAGGAGGAGCCCGACGAGAGGAAGGGGGTGAAATATCAACAGCTGCTGGAGCAGAGCCGCAGCAATGGGCGGCGAGCTCGGCGTGAGCCCATCGAAGTGGGGTGTAGAGGGTTTGCCGGCCAATCCCTTTATAGGGTCTACAGCCTACTCGGCATTACAGGCGCCAAGCCATTAAGACCGCTACCGAGGCAAGTGGGCCTCTAGGTGGCTGTGGATCAAGAGAAGCGATCCGTGGGTGAACAGTGATACCTGGACACTAGTTGAGACTTGAAGAATGAAGAATGATTTATTGATCACACAACCACACACATGCAGAGGGTGACACACACACACGCAGGAGTGGCGAACAATGAGATATAGTCTCTGCTTTCATCCCATCCTGGCCATCCTTCCTCCAGGGGCAGCCAGGAGCAGTGGGCAGCCCTCACTTCGTCAGCACCCGGGGACCAATTCCAGGTGGTGGGGGAGGGGTTGAAATCTTTATCTCGGAAATGGGACACCACTCGTTATGTCATCAGTAGCCGACGATGGCACATATGTCACACACCAGTGACGAAGCTCTAGGCATTCTATTCCAGACAGGTTTCCACATCGCATACAATGCACCACAGCCTATAAATGTATATATATGTATATATATGTGTATATCTTCACAAACAATCCTGAAAAACAATTGAAATCTGTTGGAATATCTTGTAGATGCTAAGGAATATGTAATTGGGTCGTTATAACACGCATTCACGTTCCAAATCGTCATTTGCATGAAGTTCTATGGACATCCTAAGTAGTGATTTTTCTGAAAGGTGTGTTATAACTATCCAATTACATATTCCTTTGCATTTTCATTAAACTAAGATATTCCAACAAATTTAAAAAAATGTTCATGATTATTTGCGAAGATATACTTGTTCCGTGTTACACTGCCTCAGTTTGCAAAGCATTCTGGGAACATTCTTCTTCCACTCCGCTTGGAATGGCCAAAATGACCACTCCCCCTTGATCCCCAAAAGAAGCGGGACACTCCACCCTACGTGGAGGGGGAGGGCCAAGTGGTAGGTCTAAAGGGGGGGAATTGGGATTGGGAATTGATCACCTCGGCTGGGCCGCCCTGGCGAGGGTGTCTGATGAAAGACCCGAAACACCCGATGATCCCGGGTTACATCACTGATGATGTGTCCAGGTGCATCGCAAGATGAATTCTTCAATCAATATGTGTGTGTGTGTGTATACTGTATATGGCCCAATAGAGTGTGTTGTAGTGGAGGATGGAGTCAATTATTTCACCATCCAGGTGTTCAATGTGTGTTTGACAGGGATTCCAGGAGTCCGAGGGTTTGGTGAAATGTCAGGTTTTTCTGTTTTCGGTGATTGAGACGCCGTTGTTCTGACGAAGAAACAAAATGAAACATGTCGATGATGAAACGTTTCAAAGGATGTGTCCGTGTGGATCTTTCAAAGTGTGTGAGGCCTGTATACATTCCTGCAGTTTGACCCCCTCGTCCATAGTCCATCCTGGACACACCTTCATAGCTCACAATGGCTGAGTTTGTTCTGAGAAGATGCTGAATTAATTGTGTGATCTTGTTCGATTAATTATTTATTGATTATTGTCAATTGTTAGGTTTATTGTATAGTGAACGTTTCTTCTAGTTAATTACCAAATTATGTATTTTTTGGTTTATTTTATTTCTTTTGAAATGTATAGCTTTACATTTATTGTTTCTTGCTTATCATTTGATTATTGTATATTGCCAAGTTTGTATTGTTCATAGTTTATTTCTAGGTTTATTGTTAGGTTTTATTTAAATTGTTAATTTTTATCTTAATTCTATATTTCCAATTTCTTTCTCTTCTAGTTATTTCTTAGTTCTATGGTTGGGTTTATTGCAAATTTTCTTTTAGAATTTTTATTCTCATTGCTTATCTTTGATCTGAGCTGCTGTGACACTGCAATTTTTTAAATCTATTTTTCTATCTATCTCTATTTATCTATGAAAGAAAAACAATATCTCATCATCTGGAGCGAATTGGAAACAAATCACAGATTCCATGCTATGCTAACAGGACTTGATGTACAGTATGGAAGTAAAAGGCCATTATTCATGTACACACTAAAAATGGCTGCCACGCTGGCTGTAATCCCACTAGATTAGCGCATGAAGTAACCTAGCGGCAGTTAAAATGCACCGTGCATGTTAAAAGATAATCAGACCAGTCACGCGATCATTAGCGATGCAAGTTCTCTGTTCTATTTGCAGATGACAAAACGTTTCACCTCGGAGTCAGACTGTTTCTTGCACCTTCATCACAACATTTCCGGGGAGTAAAAGTAAAAAGCTTTAAGCGGATCCACACCAGTAAAGTGAGCCTTGTTAAACTCTAATTGGCTGTTCTTATAGGCTCTATACTTCCATTGCAATCCTCCTTTTCCCAGAGCGTCTTGCCACTCAATGACCTTTTCTCTGTTTCCCCCAAACAGCCGAAGGACCAGACCAGAGGACGGAACGACAACAATCTAATTTGATCGCATGATGTGATCTATTGACTCTTTCACTGACTCTTTCCAATGTGCGACCGATACCAATCGTTTGTTGGGGTCTATATATATCTAGTGTATATAACCAGACAAGTTGGTGGTATACACTTTATATCTGATGCCAATGCTAGAAGGTGGTTCTCAGTGGAATTGGGTAAATGGACTGCAGCCCTTTTAGTCCATAATTGCATCAACGGGAACATTTCAGGAGGCAAGATTCCAGAGCACGGCTGATCTATGAATAGAAAGCACAAAAGCAAAAGGTCTTTCTTTGTGGACTGACATGTCCTGCCTGCGCAAAAAAAAGAAATGCTTTTATTTAAAGAAACAAATTACTTTAAGTGTCCCGGACACAACAGAGGAGAGAACGTTGAGAAGGCAGAAGACGAGTCGTGAAAATGGCAGCGTGGTAACCAATGAAACACGCGACACGCAACACGGTTTACGCTCAAGGGCGTCGCGCTCACGCTCTCGGCTTTAAGCAAACTCCAGCTGAACTTTTCCTGCCAGGCGACGGCAATGGACGGGAAAAGGTATTGACAAGCCGGTCAAGGGTTTTCTGGGTTCTCTTAAAGCGGTAATTTCGTACGTATGGACAGCCTGTCTTGTCTCAGGGAAGGAAATAAAAACAAAAACAATTTTCTTAAATTGTCCCTCCACAACTGAAACACAAACAAATTATACTGCCAGATGTCAGTGATCTGTGACCGCCCATTATATAGTGGCACATGGCTCGGCTTCAGGGACCACAACCGGGAGGTAGATATTGGAATATCTATCTGTTTTATCAAAGAAAATAATACAACAAAAATCAATATAAATGGTAATCGGCACTCGACAAACGTTCACCTCTAAACTGTTCACGGTGGGAGCTGGGAACAGACTTGATTCTCGTTTCTACAAACCACTTGCTCTGATATATCAACCCGATGGCTCTGTGCATTAACTTCAACTTTTAACGACGATTTTACTCTTGTTAAAAATATGCCGCAGCGTGAAGTGCGAATGAGGGACTATAGCAAATCTACACACCTACCATGTCAATGGAAGTGATGGCTTCAGGACACGTCGGTGGTGGTGGTGGTGATCGTGGGAGGCTCAGCCTGGACGAAATAGGAGGCATTAGTATATTTTGATAAAAATAAGAAAAGAAACATATACCTGTGTCTGTTTCTTCTTCTTCTTCTTCTTCTTCACAGATAGTGGTGTGCCATGGGGTTATTTCACAATCATATGTGTTCCTTTGTAGAAAAAAATCTGGTCTACAGTACACGTATCAAACTATAACATTGTCACCGCTCCGGTGCCTTTTTGCAGCAGATTCTGTTGGGTCACTGCTCACCCATCATAAAGCCAAACATCATTGCACAGCTTACTTTGGATGTAAATAAAGCATTGAGGAAATTGGTCCTGGCTGAACCGTCCATATTGAATCACTGAGTGAGTAGACTAATGAGCCAACTCGGTGTCCAGAGACGACACAGAGACACCTACTTCTACCTCATCCAATCTCAGGGTGAGCGAATCGCCAATTTCTAATCAATAACAACAAGAATGCATGGGCAAAAATGACATGGCTTGAAAATTGTTTTGTTCTATTTTTGAGTTGGTACAGTACAAGCACCTTAATTAAGGAATTCCTGGAATTCCTAGATTATCCAGGAAATCTTTGACCGATCATATGCACTTTTGAGTTAAGATCCAAATCTGTTGAGTTTCCTAAACCACCGTTGTTTGTTTGTCCTTTGATTCTACGCACTTTACCAGTATAATGGTAATGCAAAATCTGATGGATGAGAAAATGTGACGAAGCGCTCTCTTGATGTACGAAACCTTCTATATAACTTAAAGATGATCGGGTAACTATGGTAACCAGGTGTTTGGTGATTTCCTGGACGGGTGGGGTGGACAGGACCTCCTCTGGTTCGAAGCATATTGTTCTTTTTTTTTCCTGTTTTTCTTTTTGTGACAGCCTGAGTGACGGGCGGAGCGTCGTCCTCCTGACAGGCTCAGCTCGTCCAATGGCAGGAACAGATGTCTCATGCTCCACGGGTCTCTGCTGCAGCTGGGAATGGAGATGGCCACCACCCCGGGTTCCTCGGGCCAGGGCCAGGGTACGGAAAGGATGGCAGGGTTTGTCATCCAAAAACCTGAAAGTCCCGAAAAGAGATTATTCCAAGATTCACTCACTCACCCCACTCTTTTGCCAGTTATTGCCAGTCACATAAATGACTCCTGAGTCATTTAAAAGATTTGTTCGTTATGGACAAGTCTTGCATCACAAACTATTAGTAACTTAACATAATTGTGAAGGATAGGTTTTTATTTTCCGTTTGTGGGGTTAGGGTTAGGGTCACTCTTTTACCAGAGTGACTCCAGATTCCTGAGTAGTTTGAAGATTTGTTTGTTCCGAATGAATCGTTCGTGAGTCTTATCAATATGGAAGAACGTTTGCAGGCATAACTAACAATTAGTAAATTAATCTTATTTTTAGGGAGAAGTAGGTGATTTTATTAAGTAATGCCTAGTAGAGTAAACTGAAGGACTGGATTTTTGATTTCCAGACAAATTTTCTAGATCTTAAGAAAATTATGAGGAAATCTCTTGTCTTAAGGGTTGTTAAGAGAGCGCTTCCGTCACCGGCAGTCGTTTGGTTTGAGACGATCAAATCTAGTCTGGGACTCTTGAGAGAATATCTGGTTGGTTTGATATTATCTAAAGTCTTGGTTTCTATAGTGTACCGTATAGCCAGAATCCCAAGATCTGTGATCACCTGTCCTTGCTTAAATCCTCTAGTGTGTGTACTCCTACTTATCATCCATATCCTGACATCATGAGCCATATCATCCTTTTCAACAGGTTAATACAGGTCTCTGAGGTCCCCACAACATGTCTTTGAAGTGTTTTGCTGAAAATACCACTGAGATTCTGCATTCTAGCCATTCTACCCTGTGTCTCTATTCTTCCAGGCTCTGACAGGCTGATTCAGTGTGTGTGTATGTGTGTACATGTCTCAGTGTGCGTGTGCCACGCCCACCCAGGAACTGTTTCCACCACTTTTGTATGAAGAAGATAAGCATTCACTATTTCCACCTTATCATTCCACCAAAACCTGTTTCTGAACAAATTAGATGTGAGAAATAAGCAATGCAGTTGCTGAATCTTCACTCATATTACATCAACAAGGCCTCATTTAAAAGTTCGTTCCGACTTTGCCCGCGGTGTCCAGAGCAGCACGGTGTCCGGAGCAGCGCGGTGTCCGGAGCACCGCAGGCTCCGGCGGCTCCACTCGCTGGCGCTCCAGCCGCGGGTGCAGTTACTCAGATGGGGGAGCGGTTCTAATTCTAATGTGTCACACGTGATGTAGGGTGTGACAGCAAACTGGAACAGCGTGTTTTAGGCCTTTTTTTTTTCAACCGAGGCAGAGCAATTAAAACCAAACAACTCAATGGGTTGTCTAATTTCACAGTGTGTGTGTTAGTAGTTCCATCACAGACCCAAATGAATGTGCACAAGCACTGAAAAAGTGAGTTTTTCATGATATGTCCCCTTTAAATGTGTGATGCTGTCTTTTGAAAGTCTTTCGGACAGTATTTCGGTGTATACCTGCCTTTAGTGCAAAGAGAGTTTTGTATTTTATTACCACTGGTTTATTATTGGACTATTGGAGAGGAGATTTACTACTTTCATAAGATTCCTAATACGCCTCTTACCACGCTGCCGGATTCCCAACAAAATGAGACGCAGCAATTTGTGCTGTACATACAGTACCTGAAAAGCCACATTGATTGATGCATGAACCGTTTTTCAGAGCCACCATTACACCTCCCATGTTGGTCTTTAGCTGAAGTAGCGCTTTCCTCTTTTCAACAAGAGACGACGGCGAAGATGCCGCAGATTCTCACCACTGCCTCGGGATACAGTACCATTACAGTTTGATTTTGCTCGCCGTATCGCACAAGCGGCAAAGTTGGGAATACACGCGGAGATTTCACTGAATTTCAAAAGAGCGAGGCACAGATTATAGCACGCCTGGAAATGTAGTCGACGCCACTGACTTTTGTGGCCTAATTAGATGTGACAAAGTTGGGGCGTCTCTCGGGGTTAGGATTAAGAACACATTGTGCGAGGCGGACCGCTCGGACAAAAATCGATTATGACACTAATCCTTGATGAATAATGAATGTGGTCATTTAGCAGGGGAATGCTGAGGGGGGGCGCGGGACGTCCATTGTGTGATGATAAAGCCGTGATGCACCATTTACTGATACATGGGTGGTAATGACACTGAGGCTCGGTCTGACCGCCAGCAGCCGGTTTGATGCCGGAGCCTTTTTAAAACCCAGACGATGTAGGACACCACATCCGGATGACGGTTCCAGGATATTTTACTACATTACATTCGGTCGATTAGGTTGAGACACTTTTGTCCAAAGCAACTGGGTAGTATCGAACCACTGTATATCGTGGTCACAGCGCAACCTTCTTTCGGAGTAAACATTCACGGAGTTGGAGAATTAATTTTTGTTAAGTGAAGAACGTAAAGGAAAACGTAATTTCTTTGTTCCAGAATAGAAAGAGAACATTCACACTTTATCTCCCTTTCATAACCAACATGCATCTCAAAGGTAAAAAGGTAAAAAGTACACAGGAAATATATACAGTATATATTTAAAAAAACAGCCTTTCTAGCTGTTAATGTGTGAAACATGTGATGTAAAATAACGGTGGGAGCAGGTAAGTTCCTGGTTGCTGGACGTCGGCATGCTGCTCTCACGCTGCGCTGCCTAAATAATTGAACACACAGAAGACGATGTGAGGGATGTGGTGACTGGAAATCAATCGGGCATCCACGGCATCGTACGTCTTTTTCAGCCGCTCTGACACCGGCACTTCTTTAAAAGGCACAATGTGGCTTTTTATTTAGTTGTTGGATGGTCCCGGTCTGTGGAGACGACTACAGACAGTCAGTGCAGTTCAGGGACCAGACCATCACAGAGGACCTTTCATTTTATCACCATTAATAGAAGTATATTCTATTCTATCACACCCACTTGCTGGAACAGGTTCGTTGTTTTCCATTAAAGTAAAAATCCATCACATCGTCTGTATCGGGTCCCAGAATTTTTTTAGCTTCGGTAAAAGACGGTCAATTTTCCTTCTTCCCATCGATTGATTTGTTGTTTTTTTCTCGGGTACTTGATGTGGTGTGGATATCTTTTTGTTTTTTTGGGTATCAATTCGACAGTTTAATGACCACAACTAGCTATGTGGCCAAGAAAAAAAAGCATATCGAGGAGCACATGCATAACACAACACATTGGGTGGCGCAAGAAGAAGAAGAAGAAGAAGAAGAAGAAGAAGAAGAGCTTTCTCCAGATCACTGTCTGTCACGCCACCAGATGAGCCACTGATTTATGATCGGCGAGGAAATCGACAAGAACAGATGAACGAGAGCAGATGTGGAGCAGATATACAACATATACTGTATAAAAAGAGAGATATCTATATAAATATAGATGGATAGATATATATAGATAGATGTAGACATATGGATATATATTTGACATATGGATATTTGTAGACATACAGTTATAGACAGGGATATATATATATATATATATATATATAATATAAATACAACAAAAGAATAAGAATAGAGCATTTCCATAACTCATAGCTCTGGTCATATATCCCTCTCTCTCGCTGTACAGTATATATATATATATATATATATATCAAGCTCAGTTGAATTCAAATTTGCGTTCTTGGCGTAATAAGAACTCTTACATTGCCAAAGCAGAACGATTATTATGTTACACAACATATAGGAAAATGCATTAAGACAATAATGAAATAAATTAATGAATGAATAAAATTAACGATGGCTGTCTCTCTCTCTCTACTGTAGCTACTTCAGCGGTTAACCAACAAAAGAATCACAGGTTATGTTTTTAACAAATAAACCAAATCATTTCAACTTAAATTGTCGACTGTTCTTTTATTACATTTAAACTATTTAGATTTACACCAAATTGTACCTTCTTTGCAAACGGTTAAACAGAAGTTCTGAACATGTGCAAAGAACATTTAAACACGGTATTTAAGTACAAGATGCATCCTTCAGCGGTTAGGGAGGAGGTGCTCCATCACGTATAGTTGTTGCCAGTTGTAAGGTAACAAAGTAAAAATACTTAGTTACTGTACTTAAGTATTTTTTGGGAGTATCTTATCTTGAGTTATTATATTTATGTCAATTTTTACTATTACTTAGTTACATTTAGCCCCAAAAAAGTTAACTTTTACTCCATACATTTCCCCTGAACACCTTTGTTCTACGGCCGGCGGTGGCTATGGGCGTCTTGTCATTGCCGTAACTACCGACATTGCAACCAGTGCAGCGGGCCAGTGGCCAATAGGGGTCCATCCCTTCAGCGCGCCCGCCGTCGGCGTGCCGTCAATCGGACCACCCGCGTACTGCGCTCCGCTGCGTGTCCCCGTGCCCCGCTCCTCCAAATAAAACAAACAAAAAACAAAACAGTGTTTTTAGAAAGAGAGAGAGAGAAGGGGAATAAATCTGCCAGTCCAGTAGGAGATGAAGGAACCTGGAGATAATCTTTTACAGTTGATTTAGATTAAATTGTGCGTGTTTGGTGTCACACGGCATCAAGGCTCCGACGCCCAGCGAGCCACGCACTTACTCCACTTTCCCGGGTCTTGGAAGTTCCGCGCCGCCAGAACGCTGATCCCTGCGTTTGCATCCTGACGATGTGTGTAGTAATTTAAACGATTTGACAGGTACACCCCACCTCCCCTTCCCCGTCTGATGGAGGCAGACGATAACAAAGAGCCTCTCTGCTTCTGCTTGGGGCTGAGCCGAGACAGCTCCTCCAGGTACACGAGCGCATGATATGGATTTGTTTTGTTTTGTTTTGTTTGTAATTTTTTTTCTTCCCTTGAATCTGCGATTTGAAACCGTGGTGTAAATTTGGCCGACATGAGCGAACACGCGGCGACAGAACAGACTACTCTGCGTTTTCCTGGAGATTACACACTGCTCCAGGGATGAACATACCATAATATGTCTGCATTAAAGAGTAATTTCCAAGACCGTTTGGCGTAATAACATTGTAATAACTAGACTGTAAAAACCCCAAAATTTGGTAATAGTCTAAATAGTGGAAAATTTTTAAATTAGGAAATAACTAGTAATGATGATAGAAATAGATACATAGATGTTTTTATTACAGTGTCAGAGCAGCTCACAACAAAATAGATAATAATAATAATAATAATAATAATAATAATAATAATAATAATAATAATAATAATAATAATAAAGCAATAAAATCCAAAATATAACAAAGAAAATGGAAATATATAGAAAAATGTGAAAATATACAATAAAAACTGAACACAGTAAAATATATACACTAAGCCTAATGATATACAACAAAAATTAATAAAATAACAGCAAAAATAAAGATAAAATAAAATTCTGTGTAGAGATTTTATTTTATTATTGAAATTTTCTTCAACTTTGATTATTTTGATTTTGTTAACAACATGCTCTGATTTGTGCTTTGTTTGTTCTGGTGTCATGTCCGAGCTCCATTACATATTGTTGAACTCGATTGACCGCTCTGTATTAACACTGCAATAACTAGATGGTGGACACTGCAGGAAATTTGTAATAACAGTGAAAATAGTATAAATAAAATAAATAACAGCAGTAATAATAATAATAATAGAAATGTATACCTACTGGTTCATTATCCATGCCATATGTATTAATCCCATACAGTATTATTCATCTATACTTATACTCATTGCCATACTAGTAACCATACTGATCTATTCTGTATATTTTGTATATTTGGCTTGTTTAGATTTTTTGTTTTAGATTTTTTAGAGTAGACTTTTATTTAGAAGTTTATTTTACTTTACACATTCCTTGTATATAAAAAATATATACTTGGCCAAGTGAACAGATTTGATTCTGAGAGAAGTATGTGTCACTGCAGAGAGATATTATTTGATCATTGAAATTTTCTTCCACTTTTATTATTTTGGGTTTATTCATAACATGCTCTGATTTGTAATTTGTTCCTTCTGGTATAATTTACGAGCTCCGTCATAAACCATTGAAGTCGACTGTCAGACGAAAATGGCTGGTGCAACTGCACCTACAACACCTATACTTTGGTCATTATAGTTATGGCCCCCAAACTGTGGGACAATTCACCATTTAATGGCATAATTTTATGTTTTTCTTTTGAACTTTTTCATCTTTTCAGGCCCTGCTTTATCCTCTTGTGTGTTGGTTTCATAGTATGTTGCCTTTTTGTTGTTTGTAGCAATTTTTTTAAAATAAGGTTTTTATTATCATTAGAATACACAAGACCTGTCATCCATTTTCTCCAACAAATATGCACAAATTAGCTTTTTGTTCTATTTCAGTGGTGGTGGTGGTGGTGGGTAAATTCTCTTTTTTTTTTTGAAAAGCAATTATCATTTTGCTCGAAACTTATGCTAATTTGGTGTCATCGGTGACAAAACAAATGCTGTTATCCTCCTAATGATGCGGCAAAAGGAGGAGAGGTGTCGTCGTCGGCCTCTCCTACCAACAAACCGGCGTGCGGCTTGACGTGATTACAAGGCAATGCATTAACCAGCGCAAAGGACGGAGGCGTGAAAATATAGTGCACGACAACCAACGTGCACCAGGATTGCCAGCTTCCCAACCTTTACTGTCCTGAGCTATTTTGGACTCTGCGTGGCGGGAGTGACAGATTGTAAATGTGTGTAATCACCTCGGGTTCAAACTCATTTATTTCCCGGTCATGTGGAATACACTGCCGACATGTTGTGCTGATGAAGAGTTTAGAAGTTGAATAGAATGTTACAGTAAAGTACAGTTGCTCGTGGATTCTTTGGACAAAAGTGTCTTTCTGCACCATTTTATCGTTCTTATACTTGAAGTGATTCAACGTGCGTTACATAAGGCATAGAACGCATAAGCAAAGATGAATAAAACCTTAGAAATAAAAGGCTAAACATAGATAAAACACATAATGACAGAGCTGTTAACAGAGATTACAGTTTAAAGTGCAAATCAAAAACATGCCTACGTCAACTTGGTCTTTGGGACTCTAACCCAGCCTACGCACTAAATCATGGTGGGACTCAAACCTACAACCACTTTAGTCTTTTGCGACTCTAACCCAGCCTGCACCCTTAACGATAGTGCAACGCAAACCTACGTCAATGTTGGTATCGGTGCATGTAAACATGGCAGGACTCAAACCCAAAACCACTTTGGTCTTTTGAACTCTAACCCAGTCTACACACTAAATCATGGTGGGACTCAAACCTACAACCACTTGAGTCTTTTGCGACTCTAACGCAGCCTACGCACGAAATCATGGCGGGGCTCAAACCTACAACCACTTGAGTCTTTTGCGACTCTAACCCAGCCTACGCACTAAATCGTAATGCGACGCAAACCTACATCAATGTTGGTATTTGTGACCGTACGTAAATCAGCTTACGCATGTAAACACGGCAGGACTCAAACCCAAAACCACTTTGGTCTTTTGAACTCTAAACCAGCCTACACACGAAAACATGGCAGCCCTTGTTGTTGTTGTTGTTGTTGTTGTTTTAAATCCCGCCTGAAGACATACATTACTGCAACAAGACATGCTTTGCTTTCCGATTACCCTCTGGTTGATTCCCATTGAAGCATGTTATATACGTATTATGCAATATTTCCCTAATTTTAACGCCTGTAACGGGACAGAAAGTGGACAACGAGGCTAAAACGGCACATTCTGGAGCCGTGAACTCGTTGACCCCCGACCAGAAGGTCCAAAGAAAGGCCCCTTTTACCCCATCCGGAGACTCCGGGAGGAGCAAAGGAAAATGGCTTTGAATCCATGTTTAATGTCCTCCCAACCTGACTAAAGTGACCCGATAATGGTCACCATAAGTCCCATAATGAAATCAAATTAGATCCCTCCGTCTCATATTGTCCTATCCATTTCCCACTGCAGGCTAAGCATCCATCTCTAAGTGATTCATAACAGCTCTTTATGACTCACCCCCACTCTCCCGCTCCCTCCCTCCCCCTCCCTCTCCCGATAAGATGGTGCGTAATAAAGGCCGCCGAGGAAGAATATAAAAGTGTTTGATCACACATCAGTCCGGCGGCACGGCGTCCTAATCCGATAAAGGTTTTTTGAAAAACCGGAGGCTAGTCGCAGACAACACAGAGACAAATTACAGACGGTTATTTCCCTTATTCACCATTACAGTTATGAGCCGCCGCCGCCGCCGCCAGGGCAAGAGGGAGATGTGTCATTCACTAACTGGTGGGGATTACAATTATATTTTTTTTACATTTTGTTCCGACTCCCAGCCTGACCCGCCTTGGGGGCAGTGGGGTCTGACACGAGCATCTGTATGATGTAATAAGCAGCAAGAATTCTCCAGATGAACCGGCGGATCCACCACACGTCTATTGTGGGCCCTTGTCAAGTCAACTCAAGTCCAGACAATTTTATTTTCTAAAGCGCGCATCACATGAGTGCAGCCCGCCGTGGAAAGACAACAAAAATAGTTAGACACACACACACACACACACACACTGGAGGATGGCATTGAACAGGGACGGGGGAGATATTGTGTTGTCTGAAGCCTCTGGAGTGGACAGGAGGTAAATGTCAGTAATAATATTACGGTATGTTGAATAGCAAACCTCTCAAGTGGAATTGAGGCAGTATGCCATTTTATTTTGAGGTCCAAAGCCAGTCGGCCTTACCCCACTCCCAGCCGGTCTTACCCTACTCCCAGCCTGCCTCACCCTACTCCTAGCCCATCTTATCCTACTCCCAGCCCGCTGTAGTAGAATAGTCTTGAATTTTAATCCATAAAGGTCTTGACATTTTGTCTGATTTGTCCTTATACAGAATTTAGTTTTGTCCAAATTAAGTCAACTTCTTCTGCATCAGCCAACATTTCTGATGATTTCAAATCCTAAAACTACCTCCGATAGTTACCATACACTTAGCTGTTCTTGATGAGCCCAACCCACTTTACACTTACCTTGTTAGAACTTACTCACTTTATCGATACCTATACACCTATGTTTCTAGGTGAACCCAACCCACTTTACACTGACTTACCTTAATTCTTACCTGTAGAGAGAAATCCAAGGAAATCCTTATTCGTATTCATAACCGCAACAGTGCTGAACAACTTGTTGGCATTTTGGACGATTTTGTACTTGTCTTGCCATGTGCCATGTGCCAAAACAAATGGGGTGAAATACTGTAGAACAGCGTCATTTAAAAACTAAAATATATGAAGACACTTTGGCAGCTGGTGACAATGCCACGATCCCTGGGTCCCGCTGTGATCGACACCTCCACATTAGGCCGGGACAGGAGAAGCTGGTTTGTGATGGAGTGCAGTGCTGTGGGGACGGTCTCCTCCCTTATTAAATTTACTTTAATATGTGTGTGTGTGTGTATATATATATATATATATATATATATACACACACACACACACACACACATTTTTGGGTACTTTGTATTGTCGCTTATTGTTTATCATTCGGTTATTGTACAGTATCAAATAAATTTATAAATTTGTTTTTATTGTCATCTTTTTAGTTTTTTCGATATTGCCTCTTTCATTTTATTTTTTATTATTAATTCATTATTATTTTCCTATTTTTTATTCCTCTTCTATCTATCTTTTGATTCCTATCACTCTATCTGTCATTCTTTCTGTTCCTTATAGCGTTCTATTCATTCTATTGTTCCTTCTAGATAGAAAGAGGGATATATCTAGAACAGTGGCTTTTAGAAGTTCATTTAATTGTATATTTTTAATTAAAATGTTATTGTTTGTTAAATGGAAGCGTAACTCAAACCCTGCGTCATAAGACAGCGGCCGGCGTTTTGACTAGACTTCCTCTCTCCCTCTATGCCCCCTCTCTCATCTCTCCCTCTCTCCCCTTCCTCAACCTCTCTCTCTCCCCCTCTATTTCCCCCTCTCATCCCTCCCTCTCCCTCTCTCCCCCACTCTCCCTCCCTCTCTCCCCTTCCTCAACCTCTCTCTCTCCCCCTCTATTTCCC
>OMKR01110701.1:0-15019 GCA_900302355.1 Cyttopsis rosea | reverse complement strand
GAAATTGAGAGAAAATGAGATTTTTTTTTTTGTTTTGTTTTTTTGTCTCGACCAGTCGTGGAGAAACACCCGTTTTACCCTAGAAACTGCCGCTTCATCCTCCCTTTTCTTTCTCTTTATTACTTTTTTTTTTCTGCTTCTCTTTCTCCCTTTCCTTCCGTCCTTTGTTCCTGTACTCTGCATGTAAAGGCAACAACTTTCCTGAGAAAATGAGCACTAGTAGACATTACAAACTTAAAAAAAAAAAGAGTCAGTTCTTGGGTTCTGGAGTCCGTCTTCCAATTCTGCTGTTTGGGGCTAAACTTTTCGAGAAAATGGAAAACACATCATCCCTTATGTTAACCATGAATTAATTTCCTCTTCACTCTCCAAACAAACAAAAAAAAGGACGGTTTCACGGTTGCTGGTGGAGTATTGAGCTTCTCTCTCTAGCCGCCCGGCTCGGACAGGCCTCTGTAGCTGGTCTCCCCCATGGATATATCTGTTTCTGTTACGTTATGCAATGTTTTTCGGGTGGGTGTGGGTGACACGTCAGCATTAATGTATTGCTCAGTGACCTGTTTTCTTTAGTGCTTCTTCCCTGCCGGTGGGTTCACAAACACAAACTGCCTTTTCTTGTTTTGTTTTTCTTTCCATGTACAACGTGATCAGTGGATCAGTCTCGATCTTTTTGTATTTTAATTGAGATTAAGCACACTGCTCTTGCTGGTAACCAGTGACTCCCACATTACACACACACACAGACAAAGCCTGTTTACAATATTTATTTTGGGTTACAGCAGGTCATGCCCCCCATCCACCCAAACGTATACATGACTTTTTTTTTCTTTTTTTTGTATTGAATTAAAGCGTATAAAAATGTACATATGTATGATTGTGTAGAATTAAAGTTAAGTCCTCGCCAAAGGCTTAGCGTCTGTCCATTCGGGGTGTTAAGTCGCGGCCGTCCTGCCTAATCTCCCGGCGGCCGTGGCGTGTTGGCCCCAACCGAGACATGTGCACACATTTACGGTGGCGCTATTGATAGCGCCGCTGAGCTCGGTAACACCCACTCAGGAGGAGGCGTCTGTGGGCTGTGTTTCTGTTCCCGACTCGGTAGCTGTGATCACAGGTGAATCCGTCTTCCATGAAACGGCTGATCTGTAGCACACACACCCAAAGGGTGTGTGTGTGTGCAAACACTAAATCTGTCGTCCTCGTTTCCTTCTTTAACCTGTTGTCTCTCTTCTGAAGACCTGACTCCATAACCATTTTTTACCTCTAGAAGGCATATGATGGGTTAAAAAAACAACTCATTCTTTCTCAATTACTTAATATTACATTTTTATTCATTAATAATAATTAAAAAATAATAGTAATTTGGAGCTTGGTCATTTTTGACCCGACATGCATTCTAGGGTTAAATCAATTCAGCAAATTTATAGATTACCACTGTCAAGTCCCCACTATAGTAGGTAATGGTTGGCATGTTTTGTCAGGAGTAAAATAAGTGACAAAATAACTTGTGTAGATTTACAAATTAAAAGTATTACAGCTCAAACTAGAAAAGCAGCCAACCTGTCCATGTGTATGTATAGAATTTGGTGACTGAGTCATTCAACTTCTTAAAGCAGATCTCTAAAGCAGCTGCTCTCTCTTCAGGAAAAAAAATTCATTGAAGGAAAGGAGTGACTGAGCTTTCTGACCTCATGTCCTGTCCCGTTGACATGAGGTCATGACATGTCAGTTTGTTAAGTTTTCCTTATTCACAGCAATGTTTTCCACTGCAATGACAAGTGTTTGTTTTTCCTTCTTCTTGTGAACACTTTTTAAGTCCAATTAAGATGCGTAACATGGTTGAGAACTGTTCCATGATGTGTTCCAGGTGAACAGTAGCTTTTGTCCTGCACAGGTACGTTGGCACCGCCGCGCTCCTAATGGGATCAGGGACTCCTGCGTCGTCTGTTAATCCGTCTGAAGAGGGGTCATCGCATCCCCATAAGAACGGACGGTGACGGGGGAGAAGAACTCACAACATCATCACTCGGAAGCGATGCTGCGGCTGGACGACGTTGCGGAGGAGTACGTACGAGTCCCGAGACCAAGCCGCTCGCAGGTACGTCCGCGCGGCATCGCCGCTTCTTAAAGATTCCGGTACGTTGCTTCTATGTGTTTTCCTGATGATTCCCGGTTCTTCCGTTCAGATCTAGAACTCGGTTCATCAGGGGAAGAGGAGAAGCTTGGAGAGCTTTGGGACCGTCTCGACATCACAGCGCATCGAAGCAACATCAACTCCAACATGGATTCCGTGAAGTCCCTGGGCGCTCCCCTCAAGCAGTTCACCAGCTGCATGTCGGGATCCAACGCCACCGCCAAGAGAGGAGTGAAGAAGAAGAGCCAGTCCGTCCGCAGGAGCAGCTTCACCCGCAGGAAGAGCATCGGCCGCAGGAAGTCGCTGCCCTGCGGCAGCCAGAAGGTTCCGGACTCCTGGCTCCGGGTCTACCAGGCCGAGCTCCAGAAAGAGAGGTACGGAGAACAAGTAGTAAAGCAAGAAAGTACTGGTCTAAAGAAAACACTTGAAATGCATTATCAATAGAAGGAGAGATCCGTCTGGAGAATATATTTCCCCTTCTTCTCGACCAATCGTAACACATTTCTCTTGTAATAAACAGTATGAGTAGATCCATCAATAAGGAAAGTTAATTAAAAAGGAAATGCAGATAAAGCAGCACAATAAAGGTTTTTAAACTTGTGACCACTGCACGCAAATGGAATGGAAACAAATGGCCAAATGGAAAATAATTGGGATCAGCTGACGGCTGATGACCTTATTGGCCACAATTGGGGGGATTGTAGATGAAAGGTTTGGATAAAATTCAAATTGTATTCGGTAGCGATTGATGTTTGAAGTAGATTACATAGTGTATTGAATACTTGAGGGTAAATTTAGACTTAGCAACAAGATGAGTTGGAGATTGTTACTTCCACTGTGATTTTCTTTGTAATTATAAGTGACCTTTAGCTCATCTAGGACTGCAGCTCTCCGTGTCCTTCCAGCGGACTCTCTTGGCTGGATAATCTTTGTTGCGCTCTCGGGATCAGACTTCACCTCTAACGTCTAAGCTTCTTGTCCTTCTCGTTCTGACGCTTCGTGGTGTTTGCTGCAGGAAGCGGCAGCAGGCCATGCTGGCCAAGAAACAGGCCGTCAGGTCTGTGAGGACGACGCACTTCAGGAGCCAGCACTGTCTGCCCAGGGTAAGGTTGCCCAGGTTAAATTTAAAGTGGTAATCCGTGACAATATATCATATTTGATTCAACTGTTGAATCAATTCATCATAAATGAAGGCCTTTTTAAAATTGAATCCAGAAAAGAAGCGGAGGATGATGCCCGTCAACAGAAAATGGGCAGAACGTTACAAACTACTAGCCTGGCATTGCCAGACCAATTCGCAAATGCGTATTGGTCTGGAACCTCTCTGTTCATTTTCGATTTCCAAGGGGCGTTACCAACAGGCGCAGACCAAAATGTCTTTGGATGCAATTGGATAGACCTACAACCAATCACAGCAATGAACCATAAAATGGTTGGGTGGAAATTGGTTTGAATGGGAGGGTGACCAGACCAATCTGCCAGAGCAAATGAAACATGAGCTCATAGATTGGTCTGGTTCCCATGCTAAGTTTCTATTATTCAAGTTTGAAACTAAATACTTTCATTGAAAGTCTCGGTTACACCCGAAGAATCCTCAAAGCACTGTAGCCAGAAATAGCACTTTATATCAGTTATAAAGGTTTAATTCCTTCTATTCTTATTTTTCCTCTTCCTTTGACATTTAGCAAACCACGGCTGCCAGAAAGCCCGCTGCCAAGGATGAATCGTTTTTCGGTGCCTTCCAAAGCCTCAGTCTGGACGGGCTGATGGGAGGCGGCTCCCAGGGAGCTGCAGCCGGAACAGAGCAGTGCAAAGTCATGTGAGATTCCACTTTTTTTTTACGTCCCGAACGCACAATTCGGGAGGAAAGAAAAAGGACTCGATGAGGAAGCCGCTGTTGATCCAATGACGACAACTGGCGACTAATGAACTGAAAGGAGAATTCTTGTTGGAACTTTTTTTTTCTTTAGAAAGTCATTCCAAAAGCACAAATAACAAATGTTGTTGTAGAACTACCGAGTTGTCTGTCATTTTACACAATTAATCTGCTTTCTGCCAAATAAAGAAGTTTCATTAAATTGAATGTTTAAACCGCACTGAGTCCAAACATAAAACACCCAATTAAAATCCAGAATTTTGAAATGCAATGCCTAATGTTTAAAATGGAAGTGAGAAAAGATACCAAAGTAAAAACTTTTTTTATTTTTATTCACAACACTAAAGACGAGACATGTCCGACATGCAGCACTAATGGGAAATTAACTGCATTGGTCATTCATGGAAGATATTTAGTAACTGGGAGTCTTCTCCACAGCGAGTCCTCGCCCGTTGGCCGACACAGGAAGCGTTGCAGAATATTTCTGTACTAATTAATAATGACCATATTGTCTTCAAATACAAATTCCTTTACCCGGAACTGTATTTATCGCATTTACTTCTGTGCCATTTTAGGATTTAGGAGTATAAATTGGGTCTCAGCTCGGCCGACCACAGTGAAAGGGCTTGAGAACAAGCTTCATTAAGTAAAAAAACAAAAGATAATGACAGACTACACTGTGAGGTTACAGGAACTGGAGGTACATGATTTTTCCTTTTCCAAGTGAAGTGTCACCATGCGCTCAAATGTTCCAGATCACAAATATGTACAATAGAAAAAAAAAAGAAAAAAAAAAAGCACAAAACTACATTTCTCAGGATGAGGGATTTTGGGGACAAACGGCTGCTTCACTCCCGCTGCTCCATCTTCACTTTGGGGGGCTTGAGGAAGGAGCGGTTCTTCTTCTTCTCCTTTTTAGTCTTTCCTTTGGCCTGGAAGGTCCTCCAACTGTCTACTCGGCCGTCTCTCGTTTCCTGGTGAGGAAGATAAGTGATTTTTTTTTTCTTTTATTGTGGGAAAAAAAAATTCCAAACCCCAGCAATCTCATTTCTGACTGATGAGAAGAATCCTGCAGGAATTCACCTCAAAGTTCTTCTGCCATTCTCTGTCTCGCTTCGCTTTCTCCGCTGTCTCGATTTCTTCCTCTCTTGCCCTTTTCCTGGAAAAAACAAAACAGGATCGAATATTAATTACATTGCAGGGGAGAGAGGTTATTTTGAGACCAGCAGAATTCAAGAAGACACCATATGGCAGAACTATGGCAAATAAAATTGATTCTGGAGCCTGTTCTGTGTGAAAGGGTGGGGAAGTTAAGTAAATATACATTCCAAATGTATATACATTAGGATAAATCAAAAAATCCAAACTTTCTTTCTTCCCTCAATCATTGAAGCGCGATTCCCAAAGATCGAAAAATAAGGTTTACGGTAAAATATACCAGAGTTTGCCGTTAACGGGGGTGTGTATTTTATTATAATTCTAGATTTCTTCTTTTTTACCTTTCGTGCATGTCCTTTGCTTCCCTTTCCTTCCTCTTGATCTCCAGCTCCGCAAACAGCTTCATGGTCTGTTTGTACACCGCTTGCCTGAACTGGAATTTGCAGAAATGTCAAATACGTTTTCACATATTGAGATGAACCTCACATCCTGTAAAATAGAAACATTACGCCTCAACTAAGGGTTATAGTCAAATCCACAAGGGAGAATCATTCGTCATTCATTCATTTCAACCCCCCCAAGCAATCAATACAATATCAAAATACAAATCATCTTTTATTGGGTGATATTTTATCATTAATATGATTTATTGTCCTGTGATCATAAAGTCTAACAGAATATAAGACGAGGCTTCCTCACCATTTCGGGGTCGTCCTCCTCGACGTACACGGGCTTCCCTTCCTTCTTCAGCTGCTTCTTTTTCTCTTTCATCTGTTGGAGAACAGAGCGGAAAGATTCAGCTCACAATAAACAACGAGCAGCAAATGACTGCAATGGCAGAGTAACACGTGAATAAATGGAGTGAACAACAGTAACGTTACCGCTGCAGGGCACTCACCATGTGCTCGACATATTCTTTTCCTGCGTTGATGACGTCCACAGCTCTCTTCTTCTGCTCTCCGTCCAACAGGAGCTTGTAGGCCTTGTCCACAGCTGCAGGAAAACACAAGGAATCACATTCAGACCTCCCATCTACACTTAATTTGGACAATGTATGAAAGGCTTTCGATTGCAATAGCTATGACTCTTCGGGACAACAGCGACATCTACCTTCAAAGGCGTGCTGCGCTCTTTCTGGGTCATCTTGGTTTTTATCTGGATGCACCAAGATGGACAGCTGCACAAAGAGAGACGCCACATATTGTCAATTAGAAGCGACCACACCGTTTCGATTTTTTTTCTCTTCTATCTACCCATCAAAGACAAGCGTTGAAACGAGCACAGACATGGATCATCTATTTAATGTGCATCAACATCATTTACTTACCGCTCTGAACCGTTTCTTCAATTCCTCATCCGTTGCCTCCGGATCAATTTGAAGCACCTGAAACAAAATAATTAGGTTGAGTATATTTTTTAAAGTGGAAATCCATGAGATCGTCTGCGATTCACTGAATTCAATTCGAAACGGCAACAAATCAGCTTTACTGCCCAATTTCAAAGTTGAGGAATATAGATTTCACATGTTTTAAATATTGACTCTGATGTTATAATTGTCCAGATTGTCTATAATGGGTAATCATCACGGATGTTAAAGTGGAAATCCATAAGATCTTCCATGTCGAGTGGTATCACTACAAATCCTAGAATTCCACGTTGTCTTCTTGGTGGTGGGGATGTGCTTTTAATCCGAGGGCGCTGTTCTTTTATTGTGTATGTTCATCTATATCACCAGTTTACTGACCACAACTAGCTATGTTAGTTATGTCATGCTACTGGATGTTAGTTTATCAATTTCATCGCAGCTGCCTTTCAACTTCTTGTGTGTGTTTGACAGGAAAGGTGGACCCCACCACCAACAATGAAAACAGCATTTAGAGGAGCACATGCATAACGCAAACACATTGAATGACTTATGATAATGTTACAGATTAACACTTTAAAGCTGCAGTAGGCAGTTTTCAGGAAAAGGCAAAAAAAAGACGACATGCTGAATATGAATATGCTGAAAGGTTATTATGGGTTAATATTATGGTTAATATTTGCCCAACGACGCCAAAAAAAACCTGCCTACTGCAGCTTTAAATTGAATCTGAAAAAAGTGATTAAAGACTAGTAATACATCATATCAGTAGGCTTTGTGCTTCGGTGTTAACGCACAAAATCTGCATCTCAACAACAGGGGATGTGAAGTTTGATGGTTGCTGTGGACTCCGGGAGTCACCATTTTGGGAGGACCGCTCCCATTTCAACTGCCTAGAATAAAAGGTACAAAAATGGAGAAAGGAAGGGGGGAAAAAAGAAGGGTCTGGGTGTCACACAAGAGGGTTGCAAGACTTCCTGTGGCAGTTTTTCACCCGACAACCCCTCCGAGACGTCTTCTAACTCAGAAATTCGCCGACCGACATTCACAGTCGATGCGAGCGATCCTCCCAATACGGCGGCTGGCTCCGGCGACGCGACGTCGGCTTCCCGTCCTCTATTGCGACGGGATTCGTCAAGGACCAGCAAGTGCAAACAGAATAGAACAGATGTTGACGCGGGCGGCGGCCAGTTACCTCGAACGGGTTCAGGTTGAAGTAGGAGGCTCCGGGCCTGAGCAGCCTGTCGATCTGCTGCGTGGAGGTCAACACAGAGTCACGCTTCTCGATCTGCTTCACCTGCGGGACGAGGAGCAGAGGTGGAACACGGCGACACCGACGGAAACGCATTCGGGCAGGAAATGGAAGGTATCCGCGCCCTGTGTGTGTCCACAACCCCGGAGACAGAGCTGTCCTGTTCGTGTTATGGCACATGGCACATGGCACAGCCACACACCCACCTTGTGAAGAGGAGGCATGTACTGACACTGACCCCTGGAGCTGCAAACAGCTCGTTTCCCTCAACACGGCTGCTGGGAAGGCACCACATTACCATTTTGGCTCCAGATTGGTTAAGACTCCGCTTGGGATCTGGATGCAAACATATCACTGTGGAATCTGACGCTTCTACCCCCACGATGGACCGTCCCCCCCGCACGGCGACGGGGGGTGAACCGACCCAGGGAGCCGGCCGACGGGCAGCTCCGGCCGACGCGCGGCTCCTGCCGGTGCCAGCTCCGTTTCAAGCGGCGTGAGAGGAAACACCATTAACCTGAAGCAGCCATTAATGAACACCCGGTAGCCCGCGCTGTCGCCGTCAGCCCGGGCTCCTGTCTGTCCGACTCGTGTCGCGGCTCCCGCCGAGAAGCTAGACCCACAACGAGACTACGACCAGCCGCGGCGTGCGCGTCTCCACGCGGTCCGTACCTCCGTGTAGAAGCTCTGGAACAGTTCGTCCGAGGAGCTCGGAGCGGAGCCGGCCGCCATCTTGACCCAGGTTTACGTGTGACGTCAGTCACGTCTGTCGGTCACGTGACTAGTACGGTTTCCGGTGTTACGCTGTAATCTGTGGCCACCGAAATCTGTGACGCTGTCAAAGTTCAAAGTTCAAAGTGTTTTATTAGTCAAGTGTACAGTACAACACAAGGTCATTCTGTACAATGAAATTCTTGGGGCAAAGCAAGCAACAACTACGTAGTAGCACAAACAGATAATAATTTAAGTACAACAGTACAAGTAGAGGTCACATATAAGGGCACGAGATCGCAAGTAAGGGCAAGGTGTAACATATGTGTACATATGTCGTACCTTTTCTGCAGGTATGTTTTAGTCATAATGCCCACGAGGTAAAAAGTACTTCAAATATTTTTTTCTAATTGAGTTTTAGAAACAACCGTTTTCCATCACCGCAGTTTATGAAATAAACTATCAACTAACATTTTCTAAAAATGTGCTATTTGTGCGTGCGTGCGTGCGTGCATGTATGTATAAAAGTTCTTTATGAATAGGCCTACATACCCTATAGGGAATGTGAAGTTTGACGGTTGTTATGGTCTCCGGTCACTTTCCAGACCAATCTGCGAGCTCAAGATGAATTTGCTCTGGCAGATTGGTCTGGCCACCCTCCCATTCAAACAGATTTCCACACGACCATTTTATGGTCGGGCCAATCACAGTTGCCATCTTTCCGTCGCTCAGCGCTACGTCCCATGTGTCGCTGCTCTGATTGGTTGGAGGTCTATCCATTTGCGTCCAGAGACATTTTGGTCTGCGCTGGTTGGCAACTCAAATGAATGAAGAGGTTCCAGACCAATCCGCATTTTCCAATTGGTCTGGCAATCCCAGGCTACAGAGAAATAGCTAAAATACACGAAATGTACAAAAATGGAGAAAAAGCAGGGTGGAGGTTTCACACAAGACGGTTGCAAGACTTTCTGTGGCAGTTTTCCACCTGACAACCCTTCCAAGACGTCTTCTAACTCAGAAATTCACAGACCGACATTCACAGTCAATGCGAGTGTTCCTCACAATATGGCGGCTTGCTTACAATGTGACGTCAGCTTCCCGTTCTCTATTCCTAACCATTTCTGACAACAGCAGCCGTCAGAATATGTGACCACACTACCTGCACAATAAATGAGTCAAACACTGACCAAACGTCTTCAGGTGGTTTACCGTCCTCTAACCTTTATATGGACAAAGGTATTCTTGTCTGGGATCATCACAGAGCCAGCAACCAACAGGTCACCACTTCTGACAGCAGCCGCCAGAATATGTGACGGTCACACATTTCGGTGGTCACAGATTACGGTGTAACACCTGTCTGAACAATAGCATGTTCCTGCCGTAGAGGAGGCTGCAGTTCCAGGACCGCAGGCCTGAGACCCTAGTTTTTCGCGACAGCGCCACCAAGCGAATTATCATTTTAAAGGGTTATTCCACCCAAATACTACTTTCTGTCTAACTACTTATAGTTTAGGTATGAGGTTGGAGATGGTTAGGTTTAGGGTGTCGTCCATCTTGTCCCTGTGTCCTATGAACATGCTTCCATTGACATTGAACTGGGATAAATACCCGGGCTCTCCTAGTGGGGGAAATTGCCATGCAACGGAGCGTTTTTCGTCGGAATTTCTTCTCAGGCCCAAGTTTGCCGAGAGAACAGACACGAAGTCACCGCACCGTTAAATGAACGGAACAGACATCATTTCCCCGTTTGCTTCGGTTTTCATTTGATAACACGCCGAATTTCGATCTAAAACGACGTTTTCCTGTTATGTTAACATGCGTTGTGTAAGCTGTTGGAATGCACATTCGCTCGGTAGTGGGGACTACCGACTCCGAGTTACAGATTTCCGAGTTTAATTTGAACGCAGCATACGCTCCAGCCTCCGTGGACCGAGTTACAGATTTCCGAGTTTAATTTGAACGCAGCACACGCTCCAGCCTCCGTGGACCTGTGCCGTTTTTCTGACCCACGGGTAGCAACGATTATGGGAAATAACCACGGCGTTGCATTTGTCCAGTTGAATTGTCTAAACTCCACTCTCACGCAACCCACACGATACATCGGGGCAAATATTTCCCGGGGTGGCTAAAGTAATGTGGACTAGCTTGCACGCACCTGATCGCAGCCCCTAGGGTTGCTAATACTTGCAAAATCAAATACATTGAGACAGAATATCGATTCTAATTCTTTAATAACTAGCACACCTAGTTAAAGAGCTCCCGCTAAGAAAACGAGTACAAAACAACGCCGCTGTCGCTGAATCCGGGCGGAGAAGCGGTTGCCCGTGACAACGGTCATTATTCAGAAAATAACGGAGCACGCGCCACCGCCACTGGCCAATCAGAAGAGTCAGAAATAATAGAGCACGCGCCACCGCCACTGGCCAATCAGAACAGAGCATTCCAGAGCCATCATGAAACTATAGCCGATTCAAAAACACCTGGATTTGAAATCTTGCATAAATGCGGCCGCATCCTTCATGCACCGACTGTATATCGTAATCTGTGGAGACAAACCGGTAACAAAACCGAATAACAACACTCTAAAAGGCGTTAAATCACATCAAACTGGTCCAAATTGTTTCGAGGGAGTGTAACAATACTGTCACAGCCGCTCGCTGATCAAGGATGTTTTCATCCCAATCCAACCGTGATAAGATACAAAAATCGCTTTTTCTTCATTTCACCGTCCATCATGATTAGTACAATTGAGGCAGATGATAAAGTGCCTGGAAGTCAAGACAACCAGGCCACCACCCTGTTGATCAGGTTCTGGGATTGATCCAAACAAACTGGAACCGTGTTTGACATTTGCAGGGACGCCTGGTCTCATATGAGAAGGTCCTCCTCCACTCCAAGGTGTCTAATATTAAAGTGCAATATCTCTACTAATAGAAGTATTTCATTATATTATGTCAGAAATTAGAATAATTTGGGGGGGGGGTTACCCTGGAGATTTATAATAAAATGGGTAAAAGTTTTGTTTCAAGGTGCTCTTAAGTTAAAACATTGGCCCTAACCAATAAATAATGAGAGATCTTTCTTCTAAAATCTTGATTGTCATTGGAAGTATAATCAGCAAATAACCACAGAACTTGTTTGGTTTGACGAATAAAATGTATTTAACAATCAGTGAGAAACTTTTTCCTTCTTCCAAACTCGGAAGGCAACACTTTTTTCCAGCGATGAACCTTTCAAAGGGTCGTCCTGCTGCTGGTCAGCTGTGGACAAACAGGACAGCCAACTGCTTCTCGTGCTGTGGTCCTGGATGGCAGTCAGGGTGTCCTCCATAGACTGCAGCATCACGGTCCTCCTCATCAGTCGAGAGCGTCTCTCTCCAGCTTTACCAAGGAAGACGCTTTTTCCCTTTCTGCAGTGAGTAGAGGGCACATAACCAGTATTATCGATATTCGTATTATCTGAATTATCTTACCCAGCAGAATAATCAAGAGTAATGAATAAAAATATAAAAATAACAATGAAGAATTCACGTGTGACTGCCAATTCAAGTGTCCTGACTATTATAAACCCAATAATTTGAAATTTTCATAGCATTTCACTTCACACCTCAAGTCATTTCCTGCCCGTTTCTATAACTAAGAGATTTCATTACCGTAGACATTAGAACAGCAGGTGTATGGATACAAAAAGAACACGAGACAATGATTTCTCACCTTTTCTTTTTGTTTACAGCAGAACACATGCAGGCCAAACAGGAGCTTGGTGTCGAATCCCGTCCTGTTCTCCTGAACCGCAGCCATCATGCATGAGTCCCCGCTGTGGCTCAGACTGGCACCCCGTTGGGAATATTCTCCAGACTCGAACTAGAGAGGCCACATGGAGAGGGACATATTAATCAATTTGGGACATTTCTTAAATTGCACGTTTTTATTCAATAATGTTTTTTTTTGTATTAGATATGGACTATGAACAATGCTTAAAATAAAAACCATAAACTTATCTTAAAAACAATGTGAAAAGGCGCCATACTGAGATGCTTGGGACAACATACCGGTATATTTAGTTTTAGAACAGCACTGACAAAAATACATACATATTTCAGCTGCATTATTTCAGATAAATATCTTACCAATCAACTTTTCCATTCTTGTGAATTCTTTCAATCATTCACATGGTTGAAAGGAAGCCCCCTTACTGCCTGGTGACAAGAGGCAACATAAAGAGACAATTCTAGTTGAGAAGCTTTAAAAACAACAAACTCTTCCATTGTCGTTTGCACCTTTAATGTGGTGTTTTCATTGTAAACCTATATACACATTCCTCATTGACAGTCAGCTTTCCTTCAGCACCTTACCTCTCTGTAAGCCAAAAATAACTACTGTAGACCCAATGCTGCCATCATGTGGTCTTACAGAGTAAAGACATCAGCTTCAAGGGGCAGCCATTGTTTTAATATCACATAGTAGGCAACATTTAATCGATTGTCCCTTCTTCCAGTGGCATCATTTAAAGAAATGGTTACAATAATAGTTGTCCGTCATTTTACCAGGGCTTCTCCAACTCTAAATTTAAAATTAAATGGGATAATGGAACAGACCGGTAGTCCTGAATGTGTCAAAATTGCTACAACCTAGTGGCAGAAAAAGATATATTATTTACTGGTCACCTGTGAATTGTGACATTGAGACAATTAAGGTCAGAGGATTAACGCAAGTAACAGGTGTTCACAGGGTTTTTGGCCATTACTGCTCTTACCAAATCCTTTGGTGTCTGCCCTTTAACCTTTAAATCCAAATGAAAAAACACCGGGCAGTTGTGTATCATTTAGAATTGGCTCACGGTGGAAATGGACATTGTTCATCAAGCGATTAACCCCACAGAGCTCCTTCAACTCTCTAGTCACACAAGGCCCAAATCGATACAGACCCACGATTCCCTGTCAACTGAAAGTGATCTGCCCTTTTTCATAACCTCAAAACTTCCATACCTTTCTGACAAAACAGACAAGTATGCATAACAGCAATATTAGTAGAGATGCAATGTCTACGAGTCTCTCCAGTGATTAGAATTAACTGCAGGTGAGGAGACAGTACTCTGTGCAAGGCTAGCTCACCCTTGAGTACCGCTCAGGTGAGTTCCTCATTCTAGCGGAGCCCCTCGCAATGCTTCTCCACCTAGGCAAGTTAGAATAAGAGGATAAACACATCAAACAAAACACAGTGACATCACGGTACCAAGAGGCAGATGCTGAAAGCACTATGCTATGAAAAAAAGAAAAGAAACTGCAATAAGAGGAGCAAGTGCTAAAGGCAGAAAGAAAAAAAAAAAAGATTTGAACTTGGATGAATTTTAACCCTTTTGAGAAGTCAATTCTTTAATGGGTTGACAATGTTAAACATTTTTATGGATAAATCCTTAGTGTCTCCCAGAGCAAACAAAGAAATGGTAGCAAAAACCGCATTTGAAAATGGTCGTTCAATGGCTCTTCTGTGGTTTGGGTGGTGACGATTTGGGGTCTCTGTACAGATCCATTTAGCGGTCATAGCAGTTCTTTAACTGGAGAAAAACATTTCAAGTGTGACAGAAGACTTTAATAGGTCTTGGAGTACATGTAATGTTTGCTACATTAATTATAATAATGTGAGAAATAGAGGCTGCTTTAATAAAGACATGCACTGGAAATAAAAGGGTTAAAATCCTGTTTGATCATCGTTTCACCCAAATGCCCCCTGGGTAATCGCCCAGTTGTCTGAGTTCACAATTTCAGTGAGACTTTGGTTAAAACTTTGAGGCATCATTTTGTTTTACTTGTAATAGAAAATCTCCGTCCAAATGTGGGAATAGAGGTAGAAATCAAAATCAAATACTGAATGACACCATTGAATTTGAGGTATCTCGACAATTGACTGATGCTCAACTGAGTTTTATTGAAACTGAACAAACGTAAAAGTTATAAATACAAAGAACACCAGAGAACAAACGCTATGGCTCTTAAGGTAAGCCAAACCAAACTCTATTGGGCAAGTTCAAAGAAAACATAGGAAGTTATATCAGTTTAAAAAACACAATTCATCTACTTCTAGAAATGCTAGGCATACACTTTGAACATTACAAAACTTGTTTTTTCCTCCTTTCTTCCAGTGGATTCCTTACTCCACCACTGCAAAAAATGAATATGAAGCTCTAACCATATGCGTTTATTTACAAGCATGTCCCTAAGCCACTATGAGAAACCACAAATAGAGAGAGTACAAGTAGGGGAGGAGGAGGGAGGAGCATGGACACAAACTTCCTGCAAGGCAATATCATGATTTAATGTCTTTCAGACTTTTGAAAATGAATGTCCGCTTTTTTTAGTGTTCGTTGTTGACTTTAAAAGAATGGGGAACAAACAGTAAAAGTGTTTTGCTTGTTTTCTGAGACGTGTGTCCCAATGTAATCGTAGGAGTAAGAAACGATTCAGCAAAATGGCTACGCGCACTTCTTCAGCCAAAACGATTTCCAGCCAATCAAGTTGAGCCAATTCTG
>OMKR01110694.1:12143-24318 GCA_900302355.1 Cyttopsis rosea | reverse complement strand
GACAGAGGGCTCAAACAGTTGAAGTCGTAACAGAAAGGTCAGAACTCACAGTGAGTTAACGCTGCAGACGGATGAGCTGCTAGATAGCGCACCTCGACTGCGCGTTACAAAACTGCACATGCACAAAACAAAAAAACATGGGGGGAGAGAAGGGAGGGAGGGGAGAGAGCAAAGAGGACGAGGTCAGACTCGGAGAGACAGCCAGTGACATCACAATCATGTTCCCCTCGACTGTCTGTTCGTCTGTCCTCAAGGCGATATAGAACGTTTGGTAGAACATTTGGCTGCATGCGTTCCGTCACGCCTACCAACACTCGCGTTTACCATGAGTTTCTGTGGTCGCTTCCGTTGACATCTCTAAAACATACCTATGAAATGCCTAGCGGGTCCAAATTTCCATCGAGAAATGCCGTCGGAAATCGTAATGAAACAAATGAACCTTTTCAATGCGAAAGAGGACCTAAAAGTTTAGCAGTAAGAAAGGATTCAAGTGATCCAAATGATCGCTTTGGAAATAGGAAACTATCCTATCCAAAGCTTGGTATGTTGCTGAGACTATAAACAAGGCTAGCTTTCTTTAGCTAGCTAGGCGAAACTACTTGCTGTAACTTATTGTTAAAATAGAACCACGGAGCCCTCAAAATAGCGTACGCAATTGATGTTTGCTCGGTCCGTTGTCACTCAAGTCAATGCAGGAGCTTCGTAGCAGAGCGTCAACACAACGCCCCCTGGTGGCCAGCGCCAAATTCCAAATAATGTCTTGACAGACCGTCAGAATCTAAGTGTCAACAGGAGGTGGTTGTTGTTATTTGACTCCACGTCACGACTTCACGTCATCAAAGCGGTGACTCTGGTGAGAGTGATTGGCAGTAGAAAACTCACATCGAAGTAAGGAATATACAGTCAAATGTTGTACAAAACGTTCATATCGCTTTAAACTTCCCATTACATGACATTTTAATGGGGAGTGGCAGTTAAAAGAGACCAAGATACCAGGACCAATACCACAGACCAAAATGGCAAAGTGAGCAGCAAGATTCAAAAGTGGATCTTTGCAGACTTTTGACCACCACAACTAGAAGTAGGCAGCAGGCACACGTGGCTTTCACTGGAAACTAAATGGTTGTTAAAATGTGGTGGGCAAAAGTTCTCAGCAGAACAATGTCGCACTAAAGCAGAGGTGCAAATTCCAGGTCCGGTAAATAAAATTCCTCCCTGGTATGCTAAGTCAACCAACCCGGAATTTGCTCATCCACATGACCGAGGAGTAAAACGGGAGCGTTTTTCCGGATCAAAAACCACGGCAGGACTTTTATACTTTCTGAACCAGGAAATGTCCTCCGGTGAAATTAAATAACAAACTATCTTGGTGTCACAAGAACAAAACAGAGCTAGCAGTTTCGTAAACATACATATCCAACTAAGACAAGCAGCGCAAGAGAAACCCACACGGCTTCACAATTCACAATGGACACCAGTATAAAGTGGGGTTTCTGTCAAGAGACGTAGCGGCGCGAAGAAGCATACTGTGCATTGTTCTTCTTGGTCTGGCTGACTTCCAAATAAATGAAGAAGAAAGAATTGGTGCTGGTGGAGTTAAAAAAAACAAAAAAAATCTCAGCCGGAGTTGAGAGAGCATAATGCTTTGGATTAACATCTGTTGTCGTCATCGCGTTCACTGTACTACACCCTAGGGCCTTCTATAAAAAATTTAAAAATAAAAAATTCTAAAAAGCTTTTGACAAAGCACGGCAAAAACCCTTAGAGAAAAGATGATACAGAGCACACAAACGGGCCGGGATTTAGCATAAACGCAAAGTGGGGAAAAAAGACTAAAACGGGCAGGAAACTGCCTGAAGAATGAGCCCCGCACGACTAAGACGCAGGAGAATTCGATGGAGGCTTTCTGAGGAGAGGTTCAGGTGAGCATTTGCCACTCACGCTGTGATGGAAATGTTGGCAGCAGACATGGGGCTGACCTCCTTCACCTCCTTGGCCTTCTGCAGCGCCAGCTTTTTACTGATGGCCTCCTCCTGCTCTTCCTCGTCCTGTGGAAGGAGAAGGAATACCGTATATTGGTTGATTCGTATTGATAAAACGAGCCAAAAGTCCAGAGGTGAATATCCAATGACAACTTACTTAATTGCAAATGACAACTATACACGTTACGTCCCTTTTTGAGTAGTTTCCTTTGTCTGTAAATGTAACTCACACTACAGGCCATAGCACTAAAGTCTGCATTTTGAAGGACTCAGACTTAACACGGACAGTGTGGACTTGTAATATTGCTTAAAGTCCGGGCAAGTTCAAAACCGAACTTTTTTTATTGTAATTTTGAAAAAAATATCCGCATTCACATGGACGTGATAGACCTTGAATACTTGAAATCCTTTTTACTTCTTTATTTTATTCGGTTTATTGGGACTCTGAGCTCTTAGGAGGCCCGCTTGCTGCTTGCTGATGTGCAGTTGGGTTTGGCTTTACTTTCCGTGTGAATGTGTTTCTGACAGACATCGGGTCAGACGAGGCTACAGCGTCGCCCCCAAAGGCACAATAACGTAAAGAGAAGTCTGTTCACTCTAGCGCCATGTTGGTAACCCTCCAGGCTGTAAGTGTGCAAGACCTAAGACCGGACCATATCTTTGAATAGGGAGTCGTCTATATTCTGTTGTCCATATCGCAGCTTCCATTTCATATTTAAATGTACTAATTGTAAACAATGATCAATGTTGTTCCAAAGGACACAGTGATCACCATCACGAGAGAAACATATTACAACAGTCATCGGGTTCCATTCTGCACTCCCAGTCCACTGGTCCAGCCAACACCTTTTGGTTTAAAATACATCTATACTGTAGGTCTAGGCTTAATCTCAACTAGATTTGCTTCAAAAGTGAATGTTTAGTAGACGTCTATGCCATACAACGACTATTTTTAAGGTTTTGGTGGTTCAAGCAATGATGAACTAGAATAAGACTGGAGCTAAATGGTATTTACTCCTACGGAGCAGGAACACCGCAACAAATACCGTACTGTACCTTGGTGAGCTCCTGTGCATTCGCCAGGTTATCAACGGCAATGGCCAAGAAGACATTCAGGAGTGTGTCTGGTTAATTTGCAAGTTCAGGAAATAAAAAATAATGGACTAACGGATGAATACGCAAACAGTAGTTACACTTGGGGGCAATTCATACTGTTTTTCAAATCTACTCTGGGTGGATAAATCCATCCGTTCTGAGCAACGTGCGGTAAGAGAGGATACAGTTTCCAAACAGCGTGAGAACGATGAAATAAATTGAGGAGAACATTCCACCGTGGACACCCCCCTGCGATTCAATCCCATGGTACATCACAGCATTCCAGTCCTCCCCCGTTAGAATCTGCCAGAAGGAAACAAAGAACAACGCGTTTCTACTGAGTGAGGTGGGGGCACGGTGTTCTATTGTGCCGCACGGACACATCGCTGGACCTTCACCTGGAAAACGGTGAGGATCGCCGCCGGGAACGTGTCAAAGTTTGTGGTCGGCGTTTCGTCTTCGAAATTGAACCTGGACGGGAAACAAGACGAAGCAAAACAAGATTTGTGAGATGAAATTACCTTCCTGAGGCAACTCACTTCTGTCTCCAAAGGGGGAACAAGGGGAGAGCGGGCATCATTCTTGCCATTCTGGCTAATACAAGACAGCACAACCTCACAGCTGATCTCTGGGTTGTTAAAGGAAAGCTCCAGCGTTTTTTAACATCAAACTTACGTTTCGATCACTGGCAGTGGAGCCGAGTGATTGGCATCAGAATCTTTGAAAATGATCCAGCGTTGGCGCGCACCAAGCTGCGATATGTAGGCAATCGCAGTTGAACAACATGGTCACTATACGGTTGACTCCCAATGATCAAAAGATAAGGTTTTCCTTATTTAGAGTTTTCCTTTAACTGCCTTCCAAGGGGTGAGACGCTCTATAATGCTGACATTTTGTACTTGTCCCCGTTTGTCGACCGGGACCTGATTGCAATGGAGTTTTAAAAAAACAACTTGGTTTTAACTGATCTTCCATCTACCTCATTATTCATGAGGTAAATGGAACTGTACAGCAGAATCCATCTTTATTTGTTAACAATTTATTTGCTGTTTTTTTTCTGTATTGTTTCAACCCTAGATTCTGGCGTTTATTTTTGCTTTGCAATCCCATAATCCCTATTTTATTGTCTTAATCAGTCTATAACGAGTATACAAGACTTTCCAGATGGTGTCTCTTACTGACTATTGTCTAAAAGGTCCTCTCTCTCTTTAGGAGTCTGGGTATTATGTGCTTCAAATGGATTTCTGGTGGCATTGGAAGCATTTAATGAATCAGAAAAAGTTTAGGAGAGAGTCAAGCAGTTGCAAACATCCCATAACAAAACACATTGTGAAATACAAAATTATAACAGACACATCTGCTCATTTCAAACAATTATGTTGTATCTTGACAGAAACTATCCAGATTTTAGGATTTTGTGGTTTTCCTCGTCTGTCTGCTACTTTACGATATTTTCATGTTTGTTTTGGTTTTTATTATTACTATTGCAATTATTAGTATCATTAGTACATTATTAGTGTTATTATTTCTGACCGTAATAGCAATATAAGCTATAAAAGTGATCAAATCAATCGTGTCAGAATATATTTCTTTAAAACAGTAATAAAGGGTACTGACTGCCCGCCAAACAGCTGCATGCCCAACAGGGCAAACACCACGATGAAGAGGAAGAGGAGGAAGAGCAGGCTGATGATGGATTTCATAGAGTTCAGCAAGGACACCACCAGGTTCCTCAGGGAGTTCCAGTATCTACACACACACACACACACACACACACACACACACGTAAATGTCCATGCTTGTTATCACACCCTTTCAGAAAAAATATATGCGTCATTTTATAGCTTTCATATTTGCATAATTCTCTGATCATTCTGATTCCAAAAAAATGTATTGAGCTCAAATTTGACTATTGTTATGATAAAATAATGCAATAAGGTTTATGTATAACCCCGAATAACCCCTAAAAGGAATTTATTATTATTATTATAATTATTGTTATTATTATTTAGCATATAGTATGCGATTTTGGCATTCGCATGGAGTTCTTCTAGGTGAGATTTGACGTGCAACAATGTAGTCGTGAACAATAGCAAAAACCGTGTGGGCCGTGTTGATTCCTAAACGGGAGGTCTGTTGGATCCAAACTGAAGGAAGGTATTATTATTGCTGTATCACAACATCCAGTTATACACAATTTAAAAATCTGCCGGAATATAAAATTCATTGACAACTTAGTTTGTATTGAGTCATGGTGTAATTACGTTTCCTTAAAGGTGCAGTCTGTAGAATTTGCGGCATTTTGCGGAACGAACTTGGCAGACATGGAATGTTTTAATTAGTGTATGTAATTTGCCATTTATATCTCCATAGGGGCTGGAGCCCCTTCCACGGACGCCGCCATGTTGCACCGCCATGTTGCACCGCCATGTTGCACCGCCATGTTTCTACAGTAGCCCAGAATGGACAAACCAAACACTGGCTCTAGAGAGGGACTTTCACGTTTTTCGCAAGTTTCGCGGCCACCGTAGCTTCTCCTACACGGACGTCGCCATTTTGCGCTGCAACGGACATGGAGGGGAATTCAGTCGGTTGCAATCTGCAACCTCACCGCTAGTGGCCGCTAAATTCTACACAATGCACCTTTAATGTGTGTTTAGTTGGTGGGCTAGGTAGAGTCTCACCCTGAGAATTTCTGGTGTGACCAGGGCCAAGAAGCTCCTATGACTTCAGCGTTACTTGAACACACAGACTACTCACTTGGTGACTTTGAAAATTCGGAGTAGTCGCAGGGCCCTCAGGACGCTAATCCCAAACGAAGCTCCGGGTTTGATGGCGGCCCAGATGACCTCAAAAATACTGCCGATGATCACCTGCCAGCACAGACATCTCAGTTCAGGGTCCCGTCTCAGTATCTCAAAGGACAGCTTTAGGTTCAGTTTTTAAATGGGGAAGAACAAAGGCAATTCTTCACAGCAACAAAATTCATGACATTCACGACATGTTCGTAGACTCACCCCAAAGTCGAAACAGTTGAAGGAGGAATGGAAGTAACTCCTGGGTCCGAGGCCGTACATTTTCATGGACATCTCGGTCAGAAACAGGCCCAGGAAGACAAACTCAGCCAGGTCTGTACACATACACAGACACAGATCAATACCGCTTTGTCAACAGAAACTTCCCCGCAGATTTCCCACGGAGTTGGGAAAACAGACATAGATGTCGCCCATTGTTTGAGGAAACGATTACCACTTTCCCACGACGACACGTGAAAAGTGGTCGTGCTTGTGTGTGTATTGTGCATGTGTTTTCGCGTGGCCTCATACAAGCAAATGTGTGTCATTTTGAAGGTGCTGTGAATGGGGCAAAGGGGAATGTCTATTCTGTATTCAATGTACAGTACAGGGAAAACACAGCCGCGTCGCCCATGTACATTTCACCACAATGTACTGTATATATTTGTGTATCATACACTGCTAAATTTTTCTTCTGAACATATTATTTTTCTCCCTTTTGAGCCAAACTAACTGGCCTAGAATTGTGTGTATACGATTATTCAGCTAGCTTTAAGAAAATATGTCTATAACTATCTTAGATAGAAGAAATAGTAAATTCTATTGACTCAATTGAGAGAAATAAGCAACTTTTTAGTACAGTAGATGTCTTTCCATTTTAGTTTGCGGTTTGAGACCACAATGTTTTGTGGACCATTTTAAGACGACTTGTACAACAAAGTGTTCCGATTTAAGAAATGTTGTCATGTAAATTTTCTTCTATACAGTATATTTAGATTAGATCGATGTGGTGGAATATACTTACAGAGTGCGTAGGTGAGCCCCTTGGGCTGGTTGTAGTGCACGATGGCCACGCACAGCGTGTTGAGGCCCACAAGGCACAGCACGGTCCAGTAGAAGCTCTGCGCCTTCACCAGGCGGCGGATGGTGAAGCGGATCCGCTTCTCTTTCCGTCGGAAGTAGGAGGAGCTGTCGTTCTTGGCGCTCTTGATGCTGGCCCGAGCGAACGGCGACCCTGGGGGGGCAGTTGGGGGGGAAAAGGAAAAGAGAAGGAAAAACAAAACACAAAAACAACTGGCGATAAAGTTACAGAGCTCCAGACTGGGGACCAGCATAGAGTAGAGTCGACATGAGGTGACAGAGTTTAAAAGTGCTCAAAAACTCAAAAACACAGAGCATAAGCCAATACAATTGTTTCTAAGTAGCTCAGAATACAAGGTGCATGCCAGCTAGCATTGTTATTCTATGCTATGCAATAGAAATAATGGATCAGGTCAGTATTTGTGTCAGCCACTACTTTAAGTGTACAATACAAAATTGGTATTGGTGATGGAAAACCTCTATTAAACCTTTATTGAGAGTCTAAGGACACATCACTCCTATGTTACTGCAACTGCAATCTAAAATGAGTGAATTGACATGTAAAGTATTGCCTGAATGATGTATTCTATGTGACAGTGTAATGAGAAATGAGCCCCTTGGATGTAGGATGAATGGGGCAAATGCGATATAATTAACCTAGACTGATGAGTTTCATCTGTATCAGTGCTCACAATAAGCCTTCTACACCACTAGAGTCTCTCTCTCTCTCCCTCTGTCACCTCTTAGTCACCTCTTTGTGGACTATATTAAACTTTCTGTAACTTAAATTAAGCCTAAATGTCAAGTGGAAGAAGACCAAAAAAGGAACGGAGAAAAATTGTTCAATTAGCATGTCATTACCTCCACAGGAAGACTGGTGGACTCTTCATTTCCTAGTCTATTTTAATCCACACATCAGACTCCCTCGAAAACCAGAGGGCCCATGCTATCCATCTACCTACTGTATATAATGTATTCAGTGCTCCGCTCTCCGCCATGCGCTCCATTACGCATTTGGGATGCGCCATGGGGGGGGGCATTGCGCCCCAATGGACGATGCGTAATGGAGCTCCGATCACTCCCTCTAGCTCTCCATTATGCATTTGCCCCCATGGCGCATCTCGTGCCACCCCACCCATACCCAAATGCGTAATGTAGAGTGCTCCGCTCGCTCTCCATTACGCATTTGGGCTTTCCCAGTTCCACGTTTTCCAAACAAAGCAAAGAAAAAAGTGTGTTTTTATATTAAATTTATTTATTTTTCCCCGTTTCCTAATTGAACGAAACAAAAAAGCCCCGTTAGTCCCGTGCCGCGTCCGCAAAGCCATTGATACCCATTTTTCTCCTTCTCTCCGTCATTGTCCTGCCTACTGTGTTCTTGGCGCAAAGCCACCATTATGCCACATGGATAATTGAGATCACACGCAAAACGAGGGCAAATTGCACTCCGTTGCAAAACTTTATGGCCGTGTTTGCGCTGTCAGATCATGAGCGAAATATCTTTTGTGAATCAGATGTTGAAAAGTTTTCATTTAGGGTTACTTTGGACATTGCGTTTGTCTTACTTTCCGGTCACAGTATGTGTTGATTACCCATTCCCACGGCAGGCAATCAGTCAGATCAATCAGAGTCTGTCATCACCAGATCCAGCTGCATCTCATTACGGTCACCCCTCTTCCTGTATCTGACCTTCACTTTGTCTCCTTTACTGTTCCTATCATATCATCCTCCTGCCAGTCAGTGTCCTGTAACCTAAATACTCTCTGACCTACCTCTCTCTCCTCTGCTATTCACTTCTCCATCGGCTGAGCACTTCTCTCTCCTTCCTATCGACGAAGCTTCTCTACTCTACGCTCTCTCTTTCTCTGCCCTCTCAGATCTGGGTGTCCCAACAATCTGTTTTCCACTGACCTCCCTTCTACATTTCTGAAATTCACTCATATTCTACCCCCAGTAAGACTTTCTCCTCTCTTCTCAACCCACCTTACCCTGCTACACCCTCTTCCCTCTCAGCTCAGTAAAGTGACATAATTTGCTAAGGAGGTTAATGACACTAACATTGCTTTCCTTTGTTCAAAGCCTATCGTATCCCCTCTCCTTATCTCTGGAATTTCATATTTCTCTCCCCTTTCCCATTAAGAGGTACTAACACTTACCCAGCCCAAGTAAGCCACCACTTGCCCCCTTGATCCTATCCTCTCCCCTCTTCTTCAAACAATCTGTGCTGACATTCTGCCTTTCTTCACTTCACTTATAAACTCCTCCCTGTCCTCAGGTTTAGTAGCTACAGCGTTCAAGACTGCCAGACTGAAGACTCTTCTCAAGAAACCTTCTCTTGCCCCCCATCTCTCCTGTGCTTCCTATCCCAAACTCTTGAACGAGCAGTGTCGAATCAACTCTCTCTAAAGCTGTTTTCACACATGCACTGCAACCCTGAAATTATCCGGACATTACTCGGAGGAGCTGTATGTCTTGTATGAACGCAAATGTCCGAATCAGTTGGACCGGACATTAAACGGCCCATGTGTGAACAGAGCAGGTGATTATCCAGAGAATTCACAGCGAGTGGAACTGGACATGTTGATGACGTTTCTATCATTTGACTGGCGCATGATAGAAACGTCATCAACACGCTCACTCGCTTCATCCAAGGGTGAAGAATAATAAAAACAAGAATAATAATAAGATAAAAATAAAAAATCATCATTGCGATTTCCGCAGCATACTTTTTGCATCATGCTCGTCACTGCACGCTCTACCCAGGCGCCACCCCTCGCGTAAACCAAACAAAGTATTTCCAGTAAAACCAAAGTGTATTTCCAGTTGGTGAGCGTCTGATACAGACAATCTCCTGTTGTGTGCTGCTGTGTGAAAGGGCAACACCAGACAATGTCCGGACCCGATTCTCCGGACATTGTCCGGAGTTCATGTTTGAAAGCAGCTTATCTCTCTCAGAAACAGTGCTCGAAGTGGACTGGTACTCACCGGTACATCTTACTCTTTGGCGTAAAAAAAGACTTTTTCTTGTGCAGGGGCACTTTGTGAGCTCCGGCTCGAGGTTGCAAGGACGTCATTGACCATATGAACATATGGGATTGCTATTGCTAGACACAACAGCTGGTTTCACTCATTATCTATTCCACCAGTTCTGGTGCCATCATTGGTAAAGGCTGCTACCCGCTCTCTCTGGATCATATGAATTAGATTAGAAGTGAGGCTGTGTTCCTTGGAAACTCGGAAATCTGTAATTCGAGTGAGTAGTCCCCATGTTAACATAACATAAAAACTACAGAGTAGTTAAAAATGACAGTAGGCGTGTTTTAAAATAAAAATATATACAAAGGGAACACAGCATTAGCTGTTCCACACACACACACCCATAAGTCACAGCCTGCTCATGCTGCAGCAACCAGGGTGAAGAGTGATCAGAAAGCGAACTAACCCTTACTTTTATATATTTCATTATTATAAAACAAATAAAATTGTTCTAAAATGCTTGGAGGGGCTAAGCAGATTTATAAAGGGGCTATACCTTCCATCCCCTCCCCTCATTGGCCGTTACACATGCCAACATGTGAATAAGGGGAGTACTGGCATATTTTTCCACTTCAAGCACTGCTCAGAACAACATCCTGGACCCGGCTCTCCTTGCTGCAATGGAGGCCCTCCACAATGCTAGAGTCTCATTCCTCATCACATATTCTCCTCGACTTGTCTGCTGCATTTGACAGTTAACCACCAAGTCCTCCTCTCCTCACTCTCTAAACTTGGCATTTCAGGATCTGGACCTTACTGGTTTGCATTCCTACTTGTCTAATTGATCATACCAGGTCATCTGTCATCCAAGCGGTCATCCAAATTATTGTCCAGGCCATGCACTCTACACACGGGTGTCCCTCAGGGATCAGTCTTGGGGCCTTTGCTGTTCTCCCTCTACACTAAATCCTTCGGCTCTGTGATCTCCCATGGCTCTTTCTATCACTGTTACAGTATGCAGATGACACTAGGCTTAACCTCTCCTTTCCCTTTCCAGACACTCAAATTGAAATCTCTGCACGTCTCAAAAACAATCCTGCCTGGATATCTGCGCAGCACCTCAAGCTCAATCTTGTCAAGATTGAGTTCTGTCTCTGAGAACGCCACTGTTCCACCCTCTCTGACTGCAAAGAACCTTGATATGATCCTGGACAACCAACAGTCCTGCTGTGCCAACATCACTGCCAGAACATCACTGCCACGTATGTAGGTTTTCTCTCTGTAACATCCACAGATCCGCCTGCTCCTTACAAGAGAAGCAACACAACTGGTCCTCATACTAGTCATCTAGACTACTGACATTCAGGTAAAAAAAAGGTTCTACTGTATCAGAAATATAAAATACAACATGTACATGAATTGAACTTAGAGCAAAACATCCTTTGAATGTGTTGGAAAAGCGATGCAAGGCAATTCGCACAACATGGAGATTTGCGGTGAGACAGCTGTCATGTGGCTTTAGGTGACATCCTCACCAACAGATGAAATGTCTGTGAAGTGGTCCTCTCCTTCTTCCGCGTTGATCAGATCGTTCTTACTCTTCTTTCCTCTCTTCAGTACTGTGAAAAGAGTGTGAGATACACATTGTGAGAACATGTCAGCGCCGGGGAGGTTGCTGTCGTCTTCTTAAAATTGTAATTGAAAACATCCCTCTTAAAGCATAAAATTATTAAAATGTTAGTTCCCATAGTTTATAACTGTTCATAGCAAGACATCTCTGAACACTTTACTATTGAAAAGCTGCAGCTTCTCACTGTCCTTAAATGCAGTCCAATTAGGCAAATGCTTAAATGTCCTTGGAAATTGGTAATATTACCATCTTACTATCACTCTTGATTTGTAATATTATCCTCTTCATTAGCAATATCAGTTCAGTCAATATTCAGTAGCAACCCTGATTTTCTTATTCTCCGATCTGGACCTTTAGTGGAATGCATTTGTTTTCCAAAATGTAAGAGCAGGGAAAACTGGGTCCTATTCATCGGACCTAGCTTAGTGTGTATACATCACTTGCAATTCCTTCACGGACCACTAATGAGCCGCAGCCTCCAGTTTGGGAACCAGTGCTCTAGTTAACTCAAGTGTAGCTCCAGACATGAGTGCAAGGGCCTCATGCACCTACTACTCCCTATGAACTCAGCTGCTGTCCTAATCTCATTATGCCGCCACCTCAAGACCCCCCTGCCC
>OMKR01110693.1:0-11917 GCA_900302355.1 Cyttopsis rosea | reverse complement strand
AACCACCCACCCAGGCTATCATAGGAAGGCTACCACCACCACCGCTGCTGCTGTTATGATGTATATCCCTGAGACGCTCTGGCTCACTGACCAAAGTCTTTACAATTATCTACTGGAGAGGGGGCGGGGTAGCGGGGGTTAGCGATGTTCCATTTCAGGCTGATGATTCAGAGCACCCCGCCATATAACACATGCGCATGTGCACCAGGGATGCCGGCAACCGCTAGTGTAACCGCTACCAGACACAGCGAAGCGAATGACATGAGAATGGGGCAGGGCGGAGACAGCCACTCGCCCTGGCTCGCTTAAGAATTTCCGGGGACGTAATCTAGCAGAATGAGCATTGAGGAGAAATGAGTCAGCAGAGCCTGTCACTATGGTTAGTTTGGCCCGACGCGAAGCCCGTACGTAGCTCAAAGAGCTCGCTGGTATCTGTGGTACGGGGCCCGTTACGCGGTGACATGCTGCCTGGAGGGTTTTTGAAGCAGGGGCGGAAACTGAGCTAACTGTCTTCCCGGAAGTAGGACACGATTCACCTTCTATAGCATTTAATTCCCCTTCGGTGATGAAAGGTTTGGAGGTTCGGCTGTTTGTGAGTGACTCAGTTAAAAGATTTGTTCGATTGATTCAGTCGGTGAAACAAGAGTCAGAGCGGTGAATGAAATTCTCACAAGAATCCTCGTTTTTCGCATGAATTTAATCCTCAATGATTATCTTCCGTTGCTGTTCTGCTCTAGGAGATTGCACACTGTGGGGCTTGAGGCGCATGCGTTGCCTCGTGACTCACGGCTCTCGGTTCGTTTCATTCGCACATCGAGAGTCGAGTCTCAGTGAATGCCTGTGTCTGGCTCCACTTATCTTTTGGCAGAGTAAATCCCCACTCATGAGTCATTTCAAAGATTTGTCTGCTTCGGACGATTCAGACGAAGCGTTTGCAAGTCTTGCTTCACTATTCCCCTTATGTACCGTATTTACGGTGGTTAGCCTAAATTCTGTGAGTGGTGTTTGACGATACACCGTTTGTCCCAGGCTCATGGGAACAAAGACAGTTATCGACAGTTGGAATCCATAGAGACAAATACCAAATATTTGTCTTAAAGGACAAGTGTGTAAGATTTAGCGACATCTAGCGGTGAGGCTGCAGATTGCAACCAACTGAATACCCCTCACCCTCTAGCGTCTCCCCTTCCAAGCGTGTAGGAGAACCTATGGTGGAAATTTGCAAAAAACATGAAAGGCCGTCTCTAGAGCCAGTGTTTGTCCGTTCTGGGCTACTGTAGAAACACAGTGGTGCAACTGGAGGTGACCAGCTCCCCATGTACATATAAACGTCTCATTCTAAGGCAACGAAAACACGATTCTTGAGATTATACACTAATTAAAACATACTTATGAACATTATATTCCATTTCTGCCAAGTCCGTTCCACTAGATGCCACTAAATCTTACACACTGGTCCTTTAACTGGGACAAAAGCTGTCATCCCAGCGCACAATGCAAATCATGGAAGCAGTGGATTGGATTGATTTTTTGAGGTTCTGGTGATGGATTTTCAATTAAAATACCTACACCTTAGTTTATGGTTAAGCAGCTACCCTCAGCAAGATCAACAATGATTTATCTGCATTGATACACCTTGACACCCGGAACTCACTTGGAGCTGCTCAAGGTCAGCTGCTCTACTGATCATTACAGTCGATCAAACTCCAATGGAAACGAACTGGCTCCCACACCAGTGTGTGACAGTGACAGTTGTGACAGTTATTTTTTATATCCTGCAAATATGTTCGCTACAGCACAAATAGCCATGGCGTGTCAGCAAATATGATGGGGCAATAGTCATGGCTCAGTACAGTGTTAAACCGTATAGGACGCTTCTACAGTCACTCTGTCGCTCCCCCGCACACCACCATCCCGCCCTTCATTATGTGTTCCTGAAGGTCTTTTAACCATATGCAGGGCCTACATCCATTTTTGAAAAATAAAAAAACCTTGAAAGGGCAATTTGTTAATTATTAATTGACAAATGCACTCACACACTAGCAACGATGGATCCGTTTAAGCAAAATGAAAGCCTAAGTTATGTAACGGGTAATGAGTTGCAGTTACCTCACCTTGTCATGTAATTCACAACAATATTATTTTTCCTTAAACAGCACAGGGACGTTGCCCTCTACCCAATCCGTTATCCATAACCAATCACTTCTGTTTTGTTTTTTTCTTTTAGTGCTGGCACTGCCACTCAATCACGAGTGGCCCAGTGGATTTATCAAATGTACTGATCCTGCCAAAGACTCCATTGCCTTATTAAAGTCTCCCTCCCTCACCAGTCGAGGAGAGAGGCAAGACTGGGGTTTAGAGGTGTGGAATGGTGAGGACAAGTGTATCCATTACACCACATGTGTTGATGTTATTGTAAAATGGAGCATGAGATGTGGCCCAAAGGTCGGCCGCTTTTTTCTATGCCATTGGCAGCACGCCATTTGCTGTGTTTCCCTACTTTTGTCAGAAAGGTTTAAGGGAAATTTATCCACAGTGCACGACGATGTGATTTTGTATATTTAGGAGCAATATCAAATGCTGCTTTCAAGCTACCTCAGAAAACTCGTAATTATGACCCTCTCACCCGAAAAGATACACTTGGAATGGCCTGGTAACTCGGTATTCCAGTAGAAAGCAACTGACGTCATTCAAGATGTCTGAAGAGATTAATTGATTTATCAATTAAGTCAATTTCTGAGTTAATTTGAGTTTCACAATTGCTAACTAACCGAATTGACCGTTGCTAGCATACATTATTGACCCTGTATATAGCGACACTTCTTGATATTCTTTTAAACATCTCTTCAACTGAGTGGTTCGAGGCTCTTTGTGATTGATTTTGCCATTGCATACTGTCTGTAAGGAACTAGCTACAACGTCTTGCCAGTCACTTCTGGGTTACTACGAAGAAACCATTGGAATGGTCCGAAGTTCACTAGGAGCGCAGCTTAAATTTGAGGAGAGAAAACCTCTAAGACCAGTGAATGCACATGTATAGTGTAAGTTACAGTAATCACCTTTTTATAATATTGCATATGCAGGGAACATTCCCTCACAGCACAACTGATGAACCTGCTGCCTCAAGAGCTCATTACGAGACAAATGGTTTTGAACATACAGCACAATGTAAATTATCAGGGGATACAGCTCCCTTTTTATAATGCTTTATTGATCCCATAGTTAAATAACCTGGTATGCGGTAGCTCCACTCCGACTCCCTCTGTATAAACTGTAACAGAATATCCTGCTAAAATTTGAATGGCATGATTGGCCATTTATTATATGTTGACAATGTTACATGTAATATTTACTAGAAAAACCCATTTGAACAACAGCGTTGTTTCGCACAGATCCCCCATCTACAAATAAGGTGTGAAAGAGACAGAAAGGTTGCCTGCAATAATTGATTGCAGATTGCGTAACGTAATTATTCAACCTCTCCAGGTGAGGGGTGGTGAAGAGGTCAGAGCCTCGTTGAAGGTATTGAAAGAGCTTTAAAGATGAAAAAAGACCCCCTCTTGCCCTCTTCTCCTAATGCAGCTTTAAACTGTGTAGTTGCAGCTTCCTGGGAAAAGGAAAAGAGAATCGACCAATAATGTACCAGGTCAGGTGGTGAATCTGCATCATCATCATCATCGTGGGATCTTTCACGCAAACCCCGGATGGTGCTTTACAAATCCTGTTATCAATAGGGGGCGGATGCTCAAAGGAAGCGTAATGAGAACGGACATGTCCGCTGATGCATTTGCCGCCGACCTCGGACTGATGCAGAGCGGGTCTCGTCATACGGTAGATGTGACAATTGTGATTCATTTGTTTGTCATGTGGGACGACAGAGTGGCCGGCAGAAAGGAACATGAAGTAAATTAAATAAAAATATAGAAAATCAATTGCCAATCAATTAAATTCAAGGCAGTACATCAATGTGTCAAAGCAACTAAAGTTACTTAGCCCTGTCAGTGACTAACCAGGGTGATCATGTTCCAGCAATAATTGAACTATAATCTAATAGCTATATACTGCTGGTTCACCACCAGCCAATTTAGCTTTTTCATGTTTTCTCCAAATGAAAATGGGGGTGTGGGTAGTAATTCAACATTGCGCTCTGGCACAATGATAAACAAAGCAGATTCTCACCAACACTACGCTACTAGCTAGAGCTAATAATTATGTGCAAAGGTGAACTGGATTATTTATTTATTTTTCTATATAAATAGCTGACTCACTCAATAGACAAAAGGTTAGCACCTTAGTTCGTCGCTGAGTTGCAGAGTGTGAAGAAATTGTGGATAATCTTCACGTTCACAAACATGAAATCACCAATTTGTTATAAAACTGTATGGTGGTTCCTGTGTAATCAATGTATTGCCATAGAACCCTAACCCAAAGAAGTCATTAAATAAATCAAACACCTAAAATAAATTTGGCCTTTAGGGGAGACTGGAGGGGAAAATCCTGTTTCTTTCCTTTTCTTATTTATTTAAGAACCTTTAAAGGATAAGTTTTGTCCGAAGTGGGTTTTCTTGTTTTCGCAAACAACTTCTGCCCAGGGGCCCAGCATTCAAAGGACCCGAGGATCTGTGAACCCCCGCCGGTCCTCTGGTTGTTTGCGGAGTTTATCTATAGCACGCAGACAGTGTCTCGGTTCATTTGAGCAAGACAAATTATCCTGAGTGACATTGCGTTAGGGGCACATAATTTAGCAGCGAGCTATATGCAATTAAGGGGGCTAATAATGCTGAGACCGGGCTCCCGTAGAATCAGGGCCTGTTTACAGAGCGCCTTTGACAGGAGTGATAGACACGTGGAGCTGCGGGTCTCGTCTAATCGGGGTGTCAAATCTCCCTTTGCACTACTTGACACACCAAACCAAAGGAAGGAGCTTCTCGTGCAACAAGCTGCAATAGTACACCGGAGTGACACTTTGTCTTCCTTTGAGAATGTCATCAAGGGTTCTGGAAGCGGGGTGTTGTTTTTTTTACAATCTTCACACCCGTCCGCCACGGCTGCGCGGCCACGGGGAAATACAGCCTGGATGTTGAGGAACGCTAATGTCTTTCCAATGCATGTAAAGAAACAAGTGCGAGCATAGAAGTCAGATGTAATTTATTTGTATTGCCCTATATTGCCGCAATAGTCTTGTAAAGGAGCCTTTACAAGCCCGTATTTATGGGATGGTTTGCCGCCACCCGCTTGGCCATAAACCCCTGACAGACGGGCAAGGAAAATCCTGCCCAAAAAAACAAAAACAGGGGGGAAACCAGGGCGGCCAATGTTGAACAATTATAGTCAAGTGGTTGCGTTTCACTGGCTTGACTCACCTCTAGGCTTCTGCTTGAGAAACCGCTACTGTTCTTTTTAGCCACCTCCACCTGGGAAGAGCTTCCTCCATGTGCATGAGGGGGTGATCATGTTCTCCGTGCTGGTCTGTGTGTGCGTGGGTTTAGGCAGGGTGGAAAAGTTGTTCTCATCATTTTTCCATGTATATAGATCAATAATAGCTATGGTATGGCAAGAGGTGTACTAACTGTGTTATCCGCACTGAGAAAGTACTTACACTGAAAAAGATTATGTGTAAGACCCAAAAGACTAAGGCAACAAATTGCACTTACATTTTTTGGATAAATTTAACCTCATAAGTAAAATGAACTTGGTTTTAACAAGTAATATTCACACATTATATCTGGTAAAACCAACCTAATTTTACAGAGTTTAATCAAATGCAAAAAATACTAATTTTGTATATCAACTGAAATGTATTCCATTTTTCTCATTAAGATTTACTAATTGCACTTTTTCTTGTTGGGTACAATTAACCTCATGTTAAATTAAGTAAAATTAACTCAAGTTAAGTTAAGTCAAGTTAAGTTTTAGCAAGTAATATCCACATAGTATATCAACTAAAGCATACTTGATTTTTACTCATGTATAATATATATATCACTCAAATCTAACAATATGAATACTTTCAAATTTATTAAAAAAAAAAAAAAACTTGCGTGTACATAAAGTTTTTTTACCTGCACAGATCAAATAAAACATAGTGCCGGATTTCAAATAACATAAATACTGTGGTGTCATATGAACAGAAAGCAGCACATTATCAAAGTAAAATTAAATAAAAAGGCAAATAAAATGAGTAATTTCTAAATGGCCCAAAATTACTTTCATAAACAAAATTCTAAACAAACGCCAGGTCTTTCACTTTTCCACCATCAATGCAAAGCATCTCCCCGGTTTGTCACAACTTTTATGCCACGCTAGATAGTTGCTTGACCTAGCACATTTTCTCAACAGTCGAGGATTTTTCTATTGGAATGACAACAGCTTTCAAATTCTAAACATAGACAGTCCAGTAAAAACAGACAAACATCAAATTTATAAAAATTGAAGCAATTAAACTAGCCCCATACAGTATGTGTCCCAACACTCCGCAATATGCTGAAGAATATACTTGATACTGGGTGACATAGCATCGTCATTTAACAGATGAAGAAGTAGGAGGACATCTACCCGATCTTGGACATATCTTCAAAGATCAGTTCTGACACTGGAATGCAGGTCAAACATCTTGTTTACATTCTCACTGTGTTAAATGACGATGCTATGTCACCCAGTATATTCTTCAGCATATTACATATGGGGCTAGAATGAAACAAGCATTAAGAGGCAAATATAGGTAAGCTTTTAACAAGGACATGCTGAAAATCCTAAATATGGACCAACGGACCAGCAACCATTCAAGTCAGCAACTTGGTCCTCAGTGATTGCACTTTTGGGGATAGCTTTGTGCCATCAAGCTCAACGAAGAGTTTTTGGAAAACCTAAAACGTGTACTTGAGCTTTGCTGGGTACACTAAATTTAAGGAATAAATGAGTCCCATCATAAGAGTGCAAGCCTTTGCTGTACTCCCACATTGTGTGAGCACTTCATTGCCCTCAATAATGTGTCATCTCTAGGAATTCCACAAGCTGAAAGACAATAAAATTGTATAACATTATGACAACAATGTCAAGTAAACAAACTACTGCAAGGATAAAGAGATCAATGTTACCTTGTGTTACAAACTGTATGTTACATATGCCAGATTTATCCCATTTTTACCATTATTGTTTTTTGTTTTTTTGACATTGCATTAAATGATTCAGGTACCCATATTTTCTAGCCATGTGCCAGGAAAAGCCAAAGAAAGTGTTTCCGCTAGCTGTAATGGCGAATTAAATTGTTTAACATTATGACAAATATGTCTAGTGAACAAACCACTGCAGAAATAGACAGAGACAATGACAAAAATATTGTATATGTTAATATATATCCTATATATTAAATTAGGTCAATGCATTTCATAATCTTAAGTAGCTATACTTTCTAGCCAACATGTGCTGTTTTCAGTAACACTTTTCCACTAGCTGTAATGGACAATAAAATTGTTTGTCATTATAAAAAAAAGCAAACCACAGGAGATAAAAACAAGTCAATGTGCTATATATACACACACACACACATCTTCCAAATCCATCACATTCCTTCTTTTTCTTTTTACATTATGCTTTTAATTTCGTGATTTAAGTAGCTGTACTTTATAGCTAATGTTTGCTAACATTAGTAGGCCTTCCGCTAGCTGTAATTGACAATTATATAGCTAAATACTACACCCATGCATGTCAGAGAATCGCTATCTGTGTCAGAGGATTCTACTGAAAGATTTTATTGACAAAACAATTGTATGAGAGTAATATATAATGAATAACACCCATATTTATATAAATCCAGACCACGGCTCAAGTGTTCATCCTTGATGGTTCTTCTCAGCCCATCCAGCCATGTGACGGACCAATCGGAGGCTGCCGTTGTTCTAGGAGTCAGTTGACGACACAGTACAGACGACGCTACATTTTCAGAGGATATACATACTGTACATATAGATATATATAGATTATCTCTGATGTAGATTGTGTTCATGAAGCTGTGATAGCATCGCGCGTTTCATCAATCGGTTTCAATCTGGTTGGCTGAAGGTGTTGTCTGTCAAGTCATGAATTCAAATCAAATGCTCATTGCGAAAGGGACTGTAAAGACCTCGCATGAAAGACTGATGGGACCAGGCTAGACCACGGCAGAATGAAATGCAAATGGATATCCCAATCTGATTCACCATCACTTTCTCCTCTTGCATTTGGCGCATGTGTGTAGTGTTAATTTATCTCAATAAGTAAATTGTATTATGCTTTCCCATGTAATTGTTTCACCTCTTAATTTAGTAACAATAAATGCACAAGTACTAATAATATTTACCCAATCTTTTGACAGGTAAATTATAGTCTTAATTATTAGGTTTAAAGTGGAAACAGACAACTTCCCCCCCTAGCGTTTCCAATTGTTTGCGCTGCTGTCGCAAAGACAACCGGATCGTTTCACGTTTTCCTCAGAGCCTAGCTCCGGTAGTATTAATAAGACAGGTGGTATTACTTACTGATCCAGTAGAAAGAATGCCAACTGAATGTCGGTTTGAAACCCTCTCAAGTCCCGGAGCGCTCTCCATCGAGTGAATGCCTGTCCGCGGTTCACTCTTGTTTTACCTCCATTTCTATCACTCTCCCTCTTCACCAACAAACACCTTTATTTGCAGAGATGGCAAGGAAGTGCCATGTTGCAAGCTGGGAGCAGATGGAATATGTGTTGTCATGACAAGGGCTCCCTCCTGTGTGTGGGGACGGGTGATTTTAACCTGTTGCTCATCAACTCCTCTGATGAGCAACAGGTGCACAGACAATCCTGATCCTGGGCCCAATTAACTAGACCCAAGACAGGGTGGCTGCTTAAATCACACCGCCCCTACACCACATATCTCCAACACCAAATTGAGGCTAGGGAGAATCCCTGACCGAAACCTACCCCCCCCTCCCAGCAAGCATAGAGGAAAAAAAAGAATACAATGAATGTCTGGACTGACACAGGGTTCCCATACCTTAAACAAGCAAAAGTGTCCAAAGAAAACAAAACACTGGAACAACACGGTCCATGGGGCAACCCTCCCCCAAGGTGACGAGACAGCATACCGCCTCCTCTCTCTCAGAGCGTGGGGCCTCAGTTGCTGTGCTGGCTGGTGGAGGTGTAGCCAGGCTTGGCTGTTGCGGGGGCTGCTTGATGGGGTGGCCTGGCTGCTGGGTTGCTGACAGTTCCAGTGGTGGCTGCTTGGAGGAGCAGCTAGCTGCACGCGGTTACCGGTGTTGGTTACTGTGGCTGCTTCTCCCCCACTCCTCTGCTGGATGTCCTAGATCAGACCTTGGCATTTTACGGCCCGCGGGCCACATCCAGCGTGCGGTCAAGTAAATTAGAACATAAATCAAAAAATAGGCCTATTTATGCTGTGCACGCAATACAGCTGTGTTGCTTTTATTTTGAAAAGATTGCCGTTTTTTTATTTACTTAGTGACGCACATGCGTAGGTGAACAGCTATATGTGATGCTGGTAAGATAGCCCTCAACATGTCAGCCCACAGCAAAAAGAGAAAAATCGATACAGAATGCCGCGTTTTCAACAAGACATGGACTGCTAAATATTTATTTACAGAAGTCAAAGGTAAAGCCACGTGCTTAGTTTGTGGTGTGCAGGTCGCCGTGTTCAAGGATTACATTTGAATTGCCACTACGTGACCAAACACGAGGAGAAATACAAGATGGATGCTTTGCTAGCTAAGCTGCAAAACCAACAAGGACTTTTTACTAAACTTTGCACATCCAGAGATGCAGCTGTCAAGACAAGTTATGTCATATCCCACAAAATCGCTAGAAAAAGTCAACCGTTTTCTGACGGGGAGTTTATTAAGGAGTGTTTGTTGGACTCTGCTGCCCTAATATGCCCAGAGAAAAAGGGAGCTTTTGAGAACGCGCCCCTTTCGCGACGGACTGTAACGAGGAGGGTTGAGGACAACGCGGGGAATCTCAAGCTTCAGCTGAAGAACAGAGCGGTCAGCTTCGACTATTTTTCCCTGGCTTTGGATGAGAGCTGCGATGTACGTGACACTGCCCAGCTACTCATTTTCATACGCGGGATATCTACAGACTTTAAAATCATGGAGGAGCTGGCAGCCATGCAGTCAATGAAAGGGACAACAACCGGGAGTGATTTATTCACACTTTATGAGTCAGTACCTCCTACCCAAAGGTTGGCGTAAAATGGCATTTAAATCAACACCATTTAGAAGTGCTGAAGGACATAAACAATGTTTGTTCCCCCATGGCTCACACCATCAGCCACCTAAAGAAGGAAATCAACAACTGTTCACAACAACTACACTGTATGGCAGGGGAGGTGGCTGCCATCAGACTACATTCTGTTTCATCACAAATGACATCGCTGGAAAATACAGCCAGCCAAACTGTTCTATGGTACCTTGAGTGGAGCCTCCATTGGTTATGGCTCAACTGCAACGACTCCAGTCTACCATGGTCCCTGATGTCAGCCAGGAGCTTCTAATTTATCCAGTGGATTCTGCAATTCAAAAAGAAATAAGAGGAAGATTTATAGGTAAAAGCCGTATTAATATGCAGTTCCCCTCATTTGGCACAATGGAGGACTGTGGGGACCCCCTTTTACACCTGGGAAAAATGCCATGACTACCTTGCTTTGAACCCACTTTCCGATGAGGAACTCATTGCCACTGTGCGAAATGTCCTGTATGGTACAGCACGGGACTGGTGGGACGTTGTTCACCAGGATACATCGACCTGGTTGGAGTTTAAGCATAAGTTTGTTGCTGCATTTTTATCTGAGGATTACTCAGATGAATTGGAGGAGCGTGTGTGGACACGGGTACAAGGTGAGACGGAAGGCATCAGAGATTTTGTTTAGATGTATAGGTCACTCTGTTGTCGTTGGAAGCCAGATATCACAGAAGGAAAGGTCATCCAACTAATTCTTAAAAACATCCATCCTCACCTTGCAGCTGTCACCGTCAGCTGCGTAGTAGTGGTGTTTCTACCGTGGATTGAGTAGTCAGGCTTGGCCATCAGCTGGAGAAGGATAGGGAGAAACAAGTACAACAACAACAGCAGAAAAAACACAGTTCCACTTACATTTCTAAGGCCACCACAACACCCAGTGACAAAGTCAACCAATCACCCCAATCTTTCTGTTGGTGCTGCAAGGGCTCCCACCCACCTAAATCATGTCCAAATTTCACAGTCAACAACAACAATAACGACCAAACTGCTCAGCATCAAAAGAACCCAGGTCCCTCCACAGAGAGCTGTACTATATTGCAAACACTGACTCATTCAAAGAAAAGGCAGCTCCAGCCTGTCCCCAGTTGGTATCCCCTTCCTCTACTGAGGCAGTTCTTCCCCGCCAACTGGATGTGCCCCTGTCAGTTGGTTCTTGGGATGGGAGAGCTATTGTAGATACTGTTGTGTCTGCCTTCAATGGTGATGTGAGGATGATGATGGAAAGGATCTCCGCCGACACCGACTTGATTGTATAAAGCTTGATTTTATTACAGAAAAGTTCAGCGTCAACCCAATTAAAAATATCATGGGGGAGAGCACCTTCGTCGAAGGTCTGAAAACCACGCTCTGCCGTGATCTCTCCTGTTCAGGCTTATAAAGCATTTTACACCAGGGGTATAAAACCCCCGACCATTTGACAGACCTTCTGACATTCCTAACTCGCCCTCGCCCTCGCATGTGACCCCCAATAAAGAGGTGGTGTGGTCAGATGTCTTTCTCATCTGACTCCCAGTCCAGAAGTCCCCTGGGGCATCCCTTTTGTCTAGGCTGACCGACACCCCACTGGAATTTCGGCTGTGTCCTCACTGTTTTAGATCAAAGCTTACATCATCAAATATCACTAAATATATGGAACATTAGACACCA
>OMKR01110690.1:0-13554 GCA_900302355.1 Cyttopsis rosea | reverse complement strand
TGTTTTGAACCGGCTCTGCTCTAGTTTACTTAAATGTAATGACATTTTCAATGATAAAATAACTTGACGCTCCTGGAAGCGTCCATAGCGCAAAGTAATATAACGTTAGTTTAGTGGCGGTCAAATTCTAGGTGCATATAGGGGAAACACTGGTATTTAATAATCATTATCTTTTGCTGTGCATCAGACATATCGCAGAGAGTCTTTGAAGATGACGTGTGCGTCTCTCGTGATGACACCTCCCTGAGCTCTCCAGAGGTTTTGAGGAGACTGGAATGTTCTGAGGACGGACTTCGGGAAGGCATCAACGTCTCCGTCCTGCGAGACTCCCACCTCTCAGCGCTGAGCGCTCTGAGCTGCACAGGTCTGAATCTCCACCTTGCCAAGGCCTCGCCTTGTGCTGGGATGGAGCCGCCGCGCTCCAGGACCATCACCCCAGAGCCAGCCACCCAGAGCTCCCACTCTCCAGGCTCTGTGTCGGCCTGCGACGACCTCTCGGTGGTCTGCTCCCTGAGTGCTGACAAAGTGAGCGGTTGACCACTTTATTCCCTTTTCACTTGTCACGGTTTACCATGCTTTAAAATGGTGTCAATGAAATGAACAAAAGACAATTTGTAAATTGCCTTTTCATTTTATGCAACTGTCATAATATAACGTTGCTATCTGATAATACGCATCCACCTTACAAAGAAAAAGCATTTGACAGAGCTACAAGGATTAATCGATTAGTCTTTTTTTTTTTTTTTTTTTTTTAAGAAGCTTCTTAAATGTGAATATTTTCTGGTTTCTTTAGTCCTGTATGAGAGTAAACTGAATATCTTTGGGTTGGACAAAACAAGACATTTGAGGAAGTCACCTTGGGCTTTGGGAAACAGTGATCCACATTTTTCAGCATTTTCTGACATTTTATGGACAAAAAAACTAATGGATTAATTGGGAAACAGTTAATCGATAATGAAAATAATCGTTAATTGCAGCTCTAATTGACATTGGAACATAAAAATATGGGTAGGCCCTTAATTGGCCTCAACCTTTGTTTTATCAGATTAGTCTCATTAAGATTCAGAATCTCATTTACAATGGAGACCTGGGCAAGAAAGGCCAAAATGGATGTATGTAAACATGATTGTGTAGTCTTCGCATTTTTAGCTGTTGCGATTATGTAATAACTGTGATGGCTGTACTGTGAGAATGGTTCAAATGTGTTTTTTGTTTTCTTCCAGGTGCATGACCTGGAAACCCTTGACCTGACAGACCCCCCAACCCCTCTGGGCTCCACATCTGACTTGTCTGCACCAGAATGGGCCAGCGATGGATATGGCAGCAGTTAGTGTTTTCAACCTTTTTATTTTTCTTCTGGGGGGCCCACTTTAAAAAAAAAAATGACAATGTGGCTTGATGACTTGCTGTGGATAGAAATATAGTTTTAAAAGACTAAGGAAGAAATTCTGCAATTTGATTTGGTGACCAATTCAAATCTCCTGCGCCCTACCCATGGGGCACAACACAGACTAGACAGCACTGCTCTTACAGTATATGTGCATGACAGCTATGTATTATTATGAACATTTTTTGTGGCAAACGGAGATGCACAAATGCCCACATTGAGTAAGACGGTGTGCTGGTGTCTTTGTAAAAAAGCTCTGATGCCTAAAACCAATACTAACCTAACATATTTTTGCAGCAAAATTTTAAATCATGTTTATATGAAATGAACAATATCAGATATATCATGTTCCATATATCTGTGATCTCTTCTTGGTACATTAACTGGGGGTATATAAAAAATTATCTTAGTGGCAAGTGCTCTACATTACCCATTGAATCTGGCTTTTCAGATGTGAGTTCTGAGCTTGGCGTGAGGCTGAGGGTGGAGTTGGAGCAGACGGAGCGGCTGGACGCTCAGTTTGTGGAGTACCTCCGCTGCCGGGGCATGAACCCCGCCGCCAACACGGACAGCGCCGCAGGGAGCATGAGCTACAGTGACGACCTGCTGTCTCCTGAACTACAGGTAAACAGTCGGCAGGTCCTTTCAAGTTTTAATCCAGTTTTACAGATATTAGGCCCATCTTAAATTTTTATTCATTATGTCTTAATTTAAAGTGTGTGTGTGAGAAATATAGTCTGAAGAATCTACAGAGAAGTCTGGAAATTTGACTGTGTAAAAGCATGGAATTTTGAAATGGAAAATGTGTAGGAACCCTGTACTTACCTGCAATACTTTATTAAATTTAAGTGAATTCTTTCAACAAAAGTTGTTCTTAAAAAGGCAACCCTAACACCCTGTATCAGAGGGAAAGCATAACTTCCATTTCTCTGTCGTAACACAGGAACTCTTGAAAAAGGTTTACGAGGAGAGCTGCAGAATTCTCACTCTGTCCCAGCGCCGCGCCGCTTCATCCACTCAGCCCCACGTCTGGGACTCGAACACCCGCTTGCTAAATCAGTCCGACGGTGGAGCGAGCCCATTGGACCGGAGTGAAAAGTCACTGTCTGCTCCTCCAATGGGATGGCAGCAGGAGAAGAGGGCGCTGCAGGAGACGGTGCTCGCTCTCCGTGAGCTACTCTGTCGAATGGCACAGAGAGACACACGGGTGAATTTTTTTTTGTGCTATGTCTATCCATTTTGGAAAATAAAAGTTACTTCATGTCAATTTAAAGTTGGACTGAAATTTAAACCAATATTTTTGACTTTTACTCCATTACATTTCAATGCAAATATCTATACTTTTATACTTACTAGAAGACCTAATTAGTCATTTACAAATGTAAAACATGTTGCCTAATGTTTTATAATTCAAGGTTTGTAGACATAAAGATGGCCTGAAACTATAAAATCAGTGTTCACTTTTTAAGAAAATATTCTTGTTACACAGGCTTGAGGAATACTGTAAGCTAAGGAACCTCATTCACTTGGTAGGTATCACACATTGGTTGCAGCGGACCATTGACCGCCTGTGTGTATTTCTGCCTTCTCTTCTCCAGAAGGGTGGTGGAGGTGATGCTGACTGTCAGAGAGAGACTTTACAGGTTGAAAAACAACTGAGGGCCAAGTTGGAGGAGATGCAGAAACAGCTGAACTGTAGCCACAATGCTCATCAAGAACAGAACAACAGAATACAGTCACTCAGGTAACCGTCCACGCACAAAACCACATGGGTAGATTCTATTGTCATTTGATTTAGATTATGTGCACCTAAATTATGTGCTGGTGCACCTAAAGGAAAACTTTAGGCGCACCAGTGCCACCAATGTATAAAGTTAGTCTGGAGCCCTGCTATACCATTTAATGTCAAATCCTGTAAAAATCCTTTGTTCTTCTTCTAGACTGGCTGTAGAAGAGGGTGAGGAGACCTTGAAGAGGGAGCAGGCCAGAGTCCAGGAGCTCCAGCAGCAACTGGACCAGGAGCGATTGCTCGCCCAGCGCATGGAGAGGGAGGTGGAGGAAAGACGAGTGGTACGCTACAGGTTACATTACTCCACTGTAGCTCAGTAGTGGCCAACCTGCGCTATGGAAGGAATTCTTTTGCATTGAAAAATATTGTGAATTGTGACAAAGACTGAAACATGAATGTATCTCTCCATCCACAAATAAATACTACCATCCACAAATCTGTTGGAGAGTTGATCCTGGAGTGGAGTGGACTCACAGTTATAGTTACCGCTATGTTCCTGACTTAGGCAAGTTTTAAAGATTATTTTTTGCGGCATTTTCGCTTTATTAGATAGGACAGTGTAGAGACAGGAAAGGCAGGGAGAGAGGGAGGGGGGACATGCAGCAAAGGGCCTTGGGGTGGAATCGAACCCGAGCCAACTGCGGGAAAGATTTAGCTTAGTGTTACGCATTCTACCGGTGAGCCACCTTGCGCCCCATACTTAGGAAACGTGCTGGCATCACAAAAACAAAATGAAAAAGAATAATCAATAATATTATATATAATCAATAATCTAAACTTGTCTATAGTTGCCATTGGCAGTTTATAACTTTTCCCACCATAGCGAGAGTCAACTCCAATCCAGGCTCCAGTCCATGCTTCCACTCCAACCCCCCCATCCCTCCCCCGACGAGCTGTGTCACAATATCCACATGGATCGGTTTGCGTTTGGATCAGTTTAGAAGTTATAAGCGATAAAACGTATGGAAAATATATTTGATCGCGTGCTTAATTTATTTGCGAAATGGCTTACAAAATTAATACATTATTTATTTGTGGAGAAATATATTTATTTTTCTGTTTTTTCATTCAAAAATCTTAATACAGGTTTGTGCATTGTAGTATTTATTAATTTTATTATATATATTTGTGAATTTAAGCATATGAAGTTTCGCCATTTATCCTGAACTAGCTGAAAAATGACCCTGTTGCCCCCACCCCCCACAGGCTTTGCAGGAATCTGTTGAGTGTCATGGGTCGGAGGTCGTGGCCCTCAAGGGTCACTTGGAGCAGGAGAGGGTGGCGTTCAGCAACCTCAGGAGCGAGCTCCAGATAGAGCAGTCCCGCAGCGGGCTGCTAGAGAAACGCCTCAACGACGCCCACGAGGCCCACGAGGCCCACGAGGAAGAACAACGCCAGCGATCCGCCCGGCAACAAGACGTACACTCGCAGGAGCGGAGCCGCCTGGAAGACCTTCTGGGGGAGGCGGAGTCTCGCTTGGGCGACGCCCACTCCCAGCTCGCCGACCTACACAAGAAGCTGGAGGAGGAGAGGGAGCGATGCTCTAGGCAGCTGGATGAGTTGAGCCGTAGAGCGGAAGCTGACATGGCCAGAGACAGGAAGTTCATCGCCGACATGCGCCTCCAGCTGGAGCAGGAGCGCCGGCAGGGGGAAGAGCTGGTAGCAGCGGCTGATAGGTTGAGGGCGGAGCTTCTGCAGGCCCGGAGGAGAGCAGAGAAGGAGGACCAGAGGAGGGCAGAGGAGTCTCGGAGGGAGTCTCGGCGGGAGCAGGAGGCTACGGCTCGTCTTCGACTTGCCACGGAGACCCTGAAGGAGCAGAGACGGGAGTCGAGCCGTGCACTTGAGACGGAGAGGGAACGATTCGCGCGCCAAGCCGGCGAGCTGGCTGAGCTGAAAGAGAGGCTACGGCTGCTCAATGACAAGGAGCGACAGAAGGAGGCACAGAGGCAGAGAGAGCGGAGGAAGGAGAAACAGGAGCTGATTGAGAGAGAGAGGCGACAGGAGACGACAAACGGAAAACTAGTAAGACTCACTGGATCCTTGTTTTGGACCTTTACAGGACATTTTTCAACCCAGACCTTATTAAAATGTTGATTCCCATACTTTCATCTGTTTATAGCACACAAATTGCTGCAGCGTCTCACTATGCTTAAAACAAAAATTTGGACTTTGCCCCGTTAAAGCATTTAACACAGGTTAATAGGTTTAATTACAGGGTTTAAAAAAAATAAACGGAACATAAGACTAGAGACAGGAAGTTGACTGTGTTTTAAGTACAGTGAGAAGCTGAGTGCAATAGTAAAGTGTTCAGTGAAGTTATGCTATGTACAGTTTAACATTGAAATGTTATTTAATAATTTATGTTCCCATCATTTATAACAGACGATTCTTTCCTCAGTGTGAGTTGGAGTCTCTGAGGAAGCAGGACCAGCAGAGGATGCAGGAGCTGCAGAGAGAGGAGAGCGACATGGCCACTCAGAGACTGTCTGGCTCAGCCGCTGCTCAGCCAGCGCAGCAGCATACAGAGCACAGCGTCCAGGTCACCGGCACACTACTGAACCAGCAGGTACACAGAGTTAATGTGTAAAGCTCAAAGAATTGGAGTGACTTGCAACAGTTAAACCAAATTATTTTATTTTCAGGTAAAATTGGTCATTTTAAAACTGGATAAAATGAAATGAGCAGTAGAATATACCTGAGACTCGATGAATCCCCAAGGAGAAATTTATGGGACAGAGCAGGAGAAAAGGGGAAATGTTTTAAGAATTAACTGGTATTATAGATAAGACAAGACGATGCTTTATTGATCCCTGAAGGGAAATTCAAATAATACAGCAGCAGAAGTTGAGAGAACAGTGCAGTTGAGGGATGGAGCAATAATTAATTTCCATGCACTGTGTCATAACTTGCCAGACTTGGCCTAGACTTGCATGACTGTTATCTGCCAACAGATATTTTGTTTTTCTATGGCATTAACTCTTAGTTAGTTGATCATTTTGGCTGTTTAGTCCTCAGTCCTTAGCTCTATTATCATTTTCAACGTACATTCCTAAACCACTATCCTAAAGGAATGTAAAAGGACTGTCATAATTACCACCTGGTCACAATTATTTCAGCAGATCGTGATCTTTTTGTGAAATCGTTTGATTCCGCAATCATGATTCCGTCCCATTTTGAGGGGAATTTTAAACCAATTATGTGAGTTTCCATCAGTTGGATTGAGGAAAACTTTCTCTCCATATTTCTATGTTCCAATCTTCAATGCCACTAAATGGCTCTTCTTCATAAGGTAGGCATGTAGGCACTATTATAGGCTTATACTATGGCATAAATGAAACCAAAAAAATCCACAACTAAAATGACATGATTGTGTCAGCCGTACTGGAAAGAAATTTGCTTTTATGTTTTGTCTTCTGTTCCATCTTTTATCCTCCTGCTGCAAACAAAATTTACCCATGGGACAATAACGTTGAAAGTAGACCATCTTTCCCCCTCCCCACCAGAGTTCCACTTTGCCGTCCTCTGTGCTGGTGGAGCGGTTGCTGGGGGAGAACTCTGAGTTATCGGAGCGTGTGACGACGCTGAGTCAGGAGAGGGTCTCCCTCAAACACAGACTCACCTGCCTGGAGCGCCAACTGCGCCGCACAGAGAACGACCTGGCCCAAATAACCACAGAAACGGAGAACAGACCGTTCAATGATGCAGCCAGCCATGGAAAGGTGGGACGGGAAGTACAGACTTGCATCCATTGATCTATACATTGAAGGCATAGGATGCACTTGCAAGCTCATGTAGTTGTACTCATCCATTGCTATTTAAATTAAAGCATTTCTATTTAATTCAGTGACAAACATTTGAAACTACTTAAACTGTATAAATCAACATTTGGTCTTTTTTCAAATTAGTGATCTGAATATTTAACTTTAAAATTCAGTAATTCACATTTGATACACTCTGTATCGACATGTAGCCAAGAATAGAGTATTATGTACTCATACTTGGTCCAAAAGAAAATAATTGCATCCCTAAACAGTGTTGGGCAGTAGCGTTGCTACAAGTAGTGGCGTTACTATTTTAACTACATTTCTCAGTAGCGTGGTGGTAGCATCGCTGTTTTCTGAATCAAATAGCTTTTCAGTAGCGAAGCTCTTTTATTGATCAAGTAGTGCGGTAGCATCCACACAAGCTACATTTTCCCAAGCATTTCAGTAAGTGACGCCACGGCAGATTAAGGTGGTCATTGGCCCCTAGGCTACTCTTTGTGTGCCTCCCCCCCTTACGCATTATGCTTTACCAGAAAAAACATAATTTAGTGTCATGTGTAAAGGCGTGCTAGGAATATTACACTGTCCACACGCACACACTCGGGGCGCACCGGCATACACACACACACACACACACACACACACACACACACACACACACACACATTGAGACAGCCTTTACTATAAACAGCAATGCTACAGAAAAAAGGAATTCACAGTGCATCTTCCAGCTGGTAACAGCTTTTAGCTTTCTAAACCATGAGGAACATCTGCAGCAGTACAGAACACCCTGTTTTACTGAGGCAAAATCACAACATCCTTCCAGAGACACAAATCGAACCGCTGTGCAATACTCAAATAAATCAAAGCCATAAAAATACAATAAACACAGCAGCAGCTGTCTTCCTTGTTTTTCTGACAGAGGAGTGAGGCTGGTAAAATCCAATTTGCACAGAATATCACTTTCAATGGACATCAGAGATGGGTGATTCAGTCTGTTTTGGCCCATTGTGGATCTCAAGTCTATTTTTAAGTAGACCCAGTTTTAAAAAAAGGCGCCCCCCGCTGGCATTGGTTACAGGCAAAGTCATAAATAGTAGTAATAGTAATAGAGTGCTGTATCAACATATGGAAACACCGACTTAGTTTCCTTCCTTTCCACCTGTTCGAGTTCTCACATTTATAACAAATTTCATGAAAATTGGTTCAGAATTAATCGAGTTACAGTCGATTTTGTCTGCATCTCTCAATACACATTGTATTTGTTTACTATCAGATCTTGACTGCTCCAATATGGCGTACATGCAGACGCATAGCGTCAACAGAACGATGAACTTGGCCACATGACATGGCCCACACATCTACCCAATCAGCTGCTTACATTTTTTTTAAATGTTTCTTATGGACCAATAGGGGTCAAGCTTTTTATTTTCTCTGATGTAAATAATCCAATTTGTTCAAATTTCAAATTGTTTTTGGAGCAGTGAGAGCATAGAGCACATCGTATTGTTTAATAAACAATCTAACTTAACATTTTTTGCCCAAATATTTGTTTGACTGAGTTTTTGATCACTGAACCAACTTCATTCCAAGTCAGTGCTATCTCAATGTTTAAAAAAAATAAATAATAATAATAATAAAATTTGCTTTGATGTAGTAAACTACTTTTGCCATGTTGCTGTAGTTTAGCTTGCTACATTTCTCTGGGTGCTTCAGTGTAGTGAAGCTTCATTTAATGTAGAGTAACTGGTAGCTTAACTCACTACACTTTCCAAGTAGCTTGCCCCACACTCCTGAAATTAGGCATGAAGTGGTACAAAGTTTCAGATGGATAAGTGGGTAGGTTAAGAAACAGATTCTTAGGAAACCAGCATTATACTTATTCTTGACAAGTCGTGCTGTGAACAATTTGTTTTTCCTCTGCAATGAACTGATGACAGCGATGTTCTTTGCAGCTGCAGCGACTGTATGAGCGCTACCTTCGTGCTGAGAGCTTCAGGAGGTCCCTGGTTTACCAGAAGCGCTACCTGCTGCTACTGCTGTGCGGCTTCCAGCACTGCGAGAAAGCCACGTTGTGTCTAATCGCCCGCATGGGGGCGCAGCCCTCGCCCTCCGTCCCCTCCCAGCGCAGACCCCTGACACGCTTCCGAGCTGCGGTGCGAGTGGTCGTTGCCATCTCGAGGTGAGGAGCAGGAGTGCACCTGGGTTAAGATGGCTTTCCATGTAGCTTGTATGTCAGTAGGCGATATACTAATTAATAGTCTATTTAAATTGATTACATTTTTTGAGCTGAAGCTTTTTTGAGTTGATAATGTATATATTGGATATATAACCAACATTTCTATTTTCAGAATGAAATTCCTGAATGAGAAATGGCAAAGGGCCATTAGACGGCTGTCTACACCTTCAATGGGCTTCAGCGTCAACGGACATTCTTTAAGTCAGTTCCACAAGCATCTTCCAGGATTGTGTTTTTGTAAGACTTGGCATGTGTGTGTGACTTTGTTCTCATTCTGTCACTTTAAAGGTCCCAGAACAGAGATTTTCAAGCAGCAACAGAGATCAAATTCGGAGCCTTCGCCCCCGACTCGAGACAGCAGCCCCGTCCTCCGAGACACGACGTCCACCCTTGTTCCGCCAATCAAATCACCCTTTAGACTGCAAAACAGGTGATGCTCTTTTCAGGAACTGACTCTTGTTTACACCTGGCATTAACGTGCGTCTTGGGTGATCCAATCACAAGTGGAAGTACGTCTGTTCACACCTGGCATTACAATGCGTCTCGAGTAACTACTTGTGATCGGATCTCACTTCCCCGCTCTATATGCAAATAACCACGTACATCATTTCCGTTTGCAAAGGCCAAATGCAAAGACCTTGGGGCGCGGGATTTATATCAGATTTATTCCCACCTATGAATGTGGCCCAAAACCGATATGAAAATATCCAAATCAATCAGTTTTTTCCTGTTTAGACATTCATAATAGAAATCCGATCTGTGTCACATGTGGGCAAAACATCAGAAATGGCTCATTTCAGTTGGCGGTGGAAACGCAGCCTTTGTTCCTTCTGTGCTGATGTATACGTCTAACCTGAAACTGCTTTGATTATGCCTTGATTTGTTAAATTACTTTAAAGTATCGGGTATCCTTTTCACGAACCGATTCCCTGTTTGTTCTTCAGGTCGTACTCTGGCACCACAGTGGCCTCGGGGTATCCTGGGGGAAGCTCTCAGGACACAGAGCGGTCTCTGACGGAGTATATCCACCATCTGGAGAAAGTTCAGCAACGATTGGTGGGAACTTGGCCCGGTAAGAAAGATTGGTGTCAAGGGGGGGGGATTGGGTTTAGCATGCGACGGCACAAACTGAAGGTGTGTCATGAGGTCTCTGAATAGTGATCACAAATCAGCATGTCTCACACTGGTGAAGACACAGGAGCTCTTTCACACTAGAGACCTGTCTGTAATCACTACATCCCTTATATGTGGCAAACTGTCCAAATTACAAAGGCCTTTATTACCTGGTGTTTTGGTGCGTGTATCCATTTGATTGCACAAGGCAGTGCTCTGAGCATTCAGTGGCCTCTTGAGTTTTGAATTACACTGGTGACTGCACCATAAGCATTTCCAGCGTCCCAACTTGCTAAATTCACGGTAAATAATTGTATGTGGAATTGCTTAGCCATGTATAGTTTTTAGCCCATTTACACATTTTACTTTGCCCCTGACCAATGGCTCTCAAGGCAATGGCTCTTCCACCTTTTCAAATGGAGTTTGCGAATACAAAATACAGCAAAATTAAGTAACTTTGACAAAAATTACCAATATAAGAATACAATATAAATGACAATATAAAAAATATCTGAGCTCTCAGGAAGGTGGTCAGTTCTAATGTAAAATGTGTGTGCTGAGTAGTAAATGGGCTAAAACTCAATTTAACACCGGTATGGTCCTTTAAGGTGACATCCAGGAGGGTTTTATCTTGTACACTTTCGCAGTAGGCGTCTTTCCTTCGTTCAGATCCACACGTTAATTTGGCGCGGGGGTACTTCACCAAGAATTATATTGCGAGTGGTTTTCAGCGTATCTTGGGACTCCAGAAGCATGTTACCTCTGCTCTCATCATATCCCAACTCAGTAAATGAGGCTCTCTTAGCCTTACCCCCAAGAGAGGAAGTTAGGAGGCAAGGACAGACAACCTGTTCCCCTGATATGATTGGTTATCGGCAGCGCTGGCTGCAGGAGAATAGGACTTGGCTGTACCTCAGCTGCCTGTCGCCCCTCTACCTATACGGTCCAGGTGAGTGTGGCTGTAAAAGACTCACTCCGCCACGGCTTTGCCAGTGTGTTCAAAATACTCTTTGCACAGTTTGTCATATTCACAGCAGGGGCCTCTTTTTTTTAAATTCATTTTACTGAGGAACTGAATCAATCAGATGGTGATGGTGTTGGAGATTCTCTGCATGTTTCTCTTATTCACTGGTGTGATGTGTTGCCTTTAGGGGTGTTCATCACTTGGCTATTTATTCACTAACTGAACCCATGCACCAATATGAATACCAATGTTGTTATTTAATCTCTATAATAGCAAAAAAAAACATGTGCGTAATCTGTATGTGTGCATCCCTTCTTTTATTGTATTTTATTATCTGATGCACTCGGGTGCAATTATTGTTACCTGGAGTTATTGGGTCTTCCTGGTTTTACATGTTCATTTTGTGGAGCTGAGAAGGAGTCATATGCAGCATAGTGGCCAAAACATCAATGCACTGCAATGGACTTGACTTGTAAAATTAAGTGCCATTGCTTTCCATTACTCAGAATAATGAGGAAGTTGACCATTTATTTCCTGAGATTAATTATGTGGTTGTTTAGTATTTCTTATCCAGCTGTGTAGAACAATGACAAAGAAATGGAGAATAACTCGCAGCGATTTGAATTTGTAGCCACATTCCCAATTTTGAATGTTCCGTTAAAACGTGATTGTTGTCTAAAAGCAAACAAAAGATGTCCCCTGAGATTGAGTTTAACTCAACGCCATCTGTGTTGTTTAATGGGAATTTGGCAAACCTGTGAAAGTAAAAACATTAAAAAATAATCATTTGGATGTTGGAACTGATTGTGATCTTATTTCCAATGCAGGTTCTGCCGTTCTCCATCTCCAAACAAAGAAGCCCGAGCCCTGAAAAGAATGAATGTTTCCATAAAAGTCTTTCCCTTCCTCCCTCCATGTCCATGCTTTACAACTGTTTAAATGTGCACAAGGAAAAATGTGTTCAAATATTAAGTTTAGTGGCTTGTTTGAGTTTAGTGTTTTTGAAGTCTATAAATTATTTTTTAAACTTTTTCTTTTTTTAATCGTGATTTTCTATACCACCTACCTTTTTTTTAAAGGTGCTTAAGAAATCAAACTTAACTTTTTATGTAGTGTTATTTGCTATTTTTCTATGTGAGTTCGATCTATTCATGTCCTGTTCATGTACATATTCTGGTTGCAATGATGTTCATAATTACATGTGTATTAAATGTACGTAGATTTGCACTTAAACTACAAAATCCATCCAACCGGTCATTGTGCATAAATGGTTCTTTGTATCTTTTTGTAATAACCTTTCTACCAAGAAAATCAATAAATATTTTAAATACACGATTTAAACAAATAACGCAGTGAATCGATTGCTTCTTTCAGCGTATTTCTTTGTTTTTATTGTTGCAAATGTTGCATGTTATGTGATTACTTTCATCGCTACACAGCCTTGAGAGACGATTGATGGTTTTGGAAACTCAGTTGAGTCATAGTTGTATTTATACATGTTTTTCATTTTGCTGCTTTTTACCCGCCCATGAAGCTGACGTCACATTGCTGCAGCAAGCCGCCATATTGTGAGGGACACTCGCATTGAATGTGAATGTCGGTTGGCGAACTTTTGAGTTAAAATACGTCTTGGAAGTCTTGCCAGGTGGAGAAAACCCTGCAGCCATCTTGTGTGAAACCTCGACCCTTCTTCCTCCATTATTATTATTATTTCTTTTTGTACGTTTCGTATATTTTAGCTATTTCTCCATGCAATCGAATGGAAAGCGATCATCTCAAAATGGCGACCGGAGTCCATAGCAACCGTCAAAGTTCGCATCCTCTATAGAAGACGGATCCTACCTAGTAGATGTGTGGAAATATCTTTCTTAAATCTTACATCATATTTTCCTACATTTGCGTTGACATTTCATTGCATCTTCTGTACCGTTTACCCCGCAACGTCATCACAATACTACTTCCGGCGGTGCGCTGCGCGTCCCCGTTGCGATGACGCGGCGAGCGGAACGAACACCGCGCCAAAATGGAGGCCGTGTGACGCAACTAGCTTTTTACGTACACGCGGGTTTGTGACGTACTTCCCGTGAGCTCGACGCGTCGTCGAGGCTAAAGCTAAAGCTAACGGCCGGACCGCAGTGTGTGTGATGGTGTGGCGTCGCGGACCCCGTCTCTCGATTCTTCCCGACACTTGGTGAAACAGAGCTGGCCCGCGCAGAGGACCCGGTCTCCATCTTCTCGTATCTCTCTGGGATGTACGGATGGATAGTTGACGGAATATCGTCGCTCTTCGAACCCGCT
>OMKR01110689.1:2366-15356 GCA_900302355.1 Cyttopsis rosea | reverse complement strand
GCCGTTATGTGGAAACCAACCCAAACGCTCAGAGCTGTCGCCACCTCCTCAGTGAGGCCCACCTGCTCCTCTGTGCCTCCTTGGTCCAGCCGCTGCCGCTCAGCAAGGGAAACCCCAAAAATCCGCCAATGCACATGGGAGGAGAGGCTGAGGTGCTGACAGGCAAGGACGTACGGACACGACAAGAAGAGACGGACAGACAAGAGCTGGAGGAGGCTTTCCGAGAGAACTGTGCCCAGCTTGGTGATTGTTTCAGCAGGTACACATATCCCCCTGGCTGGAATATGTTTACTGTATTTCCCCCCTGATTCTTCTCTATGCCTCGCTATTTGACTCGCTTTTCTCCTCTCCTCTCCTATAGGGGAAATCAGAAGGATTGTCATCTCGCACTGCCGTACTATAGGATGTCTGGACTGTCAGTCAGCGAGATCATCTCCAGGAACCGCCCTCTCCCCAGCAGCCCTCGCTCCTACGGCCCCGGCTTCCTGTTTTACTTAAAGCATTTCCTGTTGGAGGAAACTGACCAGCTCCTCAGCAAGGTGTGTCCACGATCACTGCGTGAAAACACATAAAAAGCGGAACCAGCCAACAAAGTTGAAAAAGGAACTATTCGTAGAGCAATATTTGAGCAAAAAACTTTCCATCCGCAGGAGGCGGCCGATGAGGTGATCGACATTTTCAGCCAATCGGAACCTTCCCAACTGGTGTCTGTGTGCTCCAGCCCCGGCATGGCGCTTGCCAGTCCCAAGCTGGCGTTGCAGCGTTTACAGCAGCTGGAACACACCATGGGCATGTCCGTTCCCCTGACGATCACCATGGCAGCCATGACGCTGCACCTGGGTGACCTGCAGCGATACACACAGCTGATGGAAAGACATGTTGATGTAAGATTTGTTAGGAAATATGATCTCCAAGCCCTTCTCTCCTTCCCAAATCTGATTTTGTTTCCTCTGAGCCAAGCCCTGTCTGCATCTGATTGTCTGATTCTAACAGAAAATAAAACCTCATCTCTGTCAAATCCAGAGGCTCGACTGAGACTCAAACCTCTAAATTCAGTATAATGTAAAAAAAAATACTACCTGTAGATGCTGTTGGTCTACGGGTTTATTGAGGAGCCCAGGCTGCTGTTACGTGGTGTCGGTGGAGTCCGGGACAGCCGCACAGAGCCCAGTCCGCTGGCTCATCACCTCCACCACAACCAGCCGGGCTTGCTGGTGGCAGCCATGGTGGCTCTGCATGAGAACAGCAAGGTTCAACTTGAGCAGGCGGATCACGTCTTCAAGGTATGTATGTGTATGTATACGTCTGTCTGCATCTAATGTATGTCTGCCTATGTCTGCGTGCCCGTGCTGTACATTGGACCACGACTTCCACTGACAACAGGGAAGAGAGAATGATGATCAGAGAGAATCAAATTGTCTCTCAGAGATGAATCTGATATTATACTTTACATTACCATTGTGTTGAGCCCCAACTGAATTCTTTGGAAAACATTGGAATGTATAACCAGATATTGTGATGTGTGTTGATACTGTACAAAATGCCTTATTATAGTTAATACATTCTTCATTATCGCCCAGCCCTGATATGGCTGAAACCTTACCAGCACCATACCTCCACTAAGATGTTACTGAGAATGAGCATAGTGTGTGTGTGTGTGTGTGTGTGTGTGTGTCCAGGAGCTGGGCTGTGAGGATGGCCTGCTGGTGGACTTCTGGGAGGCGCTGCTGGTGGCTTCCTCCCAGGAAGCCGTCATCCAAGAGCTCCTCTTCCGACTGGTGTCTATCTACATCGAGTGGCTGACACAAACCTCCCCTGCTGCCAGCAGGCCACTGAAGAGCAGTGAGGATTTGGTACAGCAGCAAATCCTCATATTGTAGTTACAAGGACACCTAACACTGGAAACATTGTCATTCTAACGACAGTGTTTCACTTCGGATACCAGACGCAGGCTTTTTGAGTTGGCCCTGATTTAGCATTTCATTTTTAGCTTGTTGAACATTAGAAAATTGTTCTGAAAATCTATTATAAACATTCAGTCCATTTATGAAGTGTGTGTGTGTGTGTGTGTGTGTGTGTGTGTGTGTGTTTCAGATCAACTCTTGCTCCCACTATGGTGTACTCTACCCCTGGCTTGGTGTTCTGACTCCTGTTAATGTTACCACCTTCCAACAGCAGGAGGTGCTCCATAAACTCCAGGTAAGAATCTGTGAATTCTTCACTACTACACCCTTCCATACGTCGTCTTTTAGCCGCGCCACTTCCTTTCGGCACGTTGTGGGTTGATGGCGTCGCTGCACTTGAAACTTTTACGGCCCTTTTGCCCTGACAATGCTTGGAGTTAGTATTTGATGTATACTATGGTTTTGGACATAGTTAAAAAGACTCTGCTCTGACTCGGCATATGGCATACTATGCTAGTATGCCATATGCCACACAGCATCTGTCTCTCCATAGATGTGGCATTGCCTCTTGTTTCCCTCGACTGCAAAATGCACACACACACATTTTCTTAACTCATAGTGATTAGACATGTGTACTCATAAGCCCCTTTCCCACATGGAATACATAACATTGCCGGATAAAAAAATATCCGGAAAAGGCAGTCGGCAGTCATTCCCACTTTCACCTCTTACGGAGAAGCTCCGTATGGAGTCTGTTCCCACATTAGATAACTGTTACGGAATCGGTTTTGTTTTGTTCCTGGCTCTCAGACCAGCGCTTCGGGTTCCGTCTCCCCATCTCCCCGTCTCCCCGCCCCTCCCGGACTCGGTTCCCTCCGCTGACAGAGCGGACAGAGCCCCGTCCCCGGATGCAATAGTTCAAAAGTTCAAAGTTCAAAGTGTTTTATTGTCAAATGTACAGTACAACACAAGGTCATTCTGGACAATGAAATTCTTGTGGCAGGGCAAGCAACAACTACGTAGTAGCACAAACAGATAGGACTTAAGTACAACAAAGACTGTAAGTCACATATAAGGGCACGAGGTCGAAGTAAAGGGCAGGGGTAACATATATGAACATGACAATGACAATAACTAGAAAAGTAACCCTTACCCAATGTTATTTGTTGTTATCATTTATTATCAGTGTTATCATTTTCAGCCTATCCTTCACTCTCTGCCTCCGTAACGTGCTCCACCCGTTCTTCCGCTCTCCCTCTCTCTCACTCTCCCTGTCGCTCCGCGCTCTGCGCAGCCGGCGGGCAAGCGAAGCGCGTGTGGGAATGTGGCTATAGACAAGGTCTGTGTGTGTGTGTGTGTCTGTATAAAACTTCAGTCTAGTTGTTGAATAAATACACTTCAGCATAAGCCCCTGAAAGAATGTAGTAATTCTATTTTTAATGTAGCGTTTTCCATACTCCCATTGTGTCCATCGTTGGTTTCCTGCAGTCACGTCATTATTCATTATCAAAGCTCTAACTGAGGTTTATAACTGTGAAGAAAATAAATTCCCCATCTAGAACATTTTCCTTATATATACCCCAAAGTTTTTCAGCTTTTTCAAAAATGTTCACCATATAATGAGCACCACAGGAAGTACGGTACTTTCAGAGTGCACTTTCAAACTTTTGAAAGTTCGAAAGTCACAGACCATGGGAATGTCCTCTTAAAAAAATAAAAATAAAAAGACAATCATTAATTAAAAGTCATTATTGAATACTCCCTAAACTCATGTACGTGCGTACATACATTACATGCACATACGCGTACTCAAGCGTATGTACATAGTTCCTTCACATGAACACAAAAGCATGTCTACACTGATGGAGCAGGGGTGGAAGAGGTTAAAAGCAGATCTATACAGGTTGGCAACTGGTGATAAACAAAGCCGATTCTCACCTCCACTACAAGCTAGTGGCAGTAACGAAGAGCCAAAGTGAATGTAACAACTGCTCAAACTAGTGTTGCGACTGAGGATATTTCTCTTAACCCCAACTATCAGGTTACATTTTTTTAATTTAATAATTTAGAAGTAAAGATTATTTACACAAAACATCCGGTTTATCCAGTTTTTACAAAATAAAGTCCCATGCCAACTGTGACCGAGGTAAAGCTAAAGTGATCGGAGAGACATGCACAGGTTTTGTTTTGTTTATGTTTTTCATTTCATACAAGTAGGTAACTAAAAATAAATAAATCTAAATCTAAAATAAAAACACACTGTCTTTTTCTAAAAGGCTGCTATTTTACTTCTACTTGCCATTCACTGTAGTGCTAGCTCTGTCCTGTCTCCCATACATGACGTCACCTTCAAGTTTGCAGGCAATGTCTTATTGTTAGGTCACTGTGGCTATTTGCATTACAAAAATGAGTCCAGCTGTAAAAATGTTTTTTAAAATTTTAAAATCAAATTGTTACATAATTTCCCCCCAGACATTAATTCACTGAGTATGCCAACCTGCAGGTTGCTCTTTAAAACTAAACCTTACTAACTCGCAAACTTATCTAGTCTCTCTCCCTTTTTTTCTTTGATCACTCCTCCCTCCCGTCTCTATCTTCTCCCACCCAGTCCCTCCTGTGTGGCCCCTCCCTCTCCATAGGCTCCATTCTGCCTCTGCTGGAGCAGGTGTCGGAGGAGGAGACACTGTGGGGCCTCAGCCTGCACGTGCTGTGCGCCACTCGGAGGGGGCAGTACGAGTGCTGCATGGAGAAGCTTCTGGACAGCTGCCCTCAGGCCATCATCCCTTACGCCAACCACCAGCTGCAGGACGCGCACATGGTCTGCGTCAGCACTGCACCCAAACAAGCCTTGTATCCATCCACGTTGTGGCCGTAACTCGCTGTGTCTTATATCTTTTGTCCTATCTGTTGGCTCCAGGCTCTGTGGTGGCAGAAGCTCCTCCCAGAGCTCTGCGATAGGACGAGAGCCGCAGCAGACAACAGCATCCTATTGGCTGCCCTCAGAGGTACCGAGTGTTTTTACCGAAATAAGAATTTGTGTTTCATTCTGAACCAAGGTTACTGTAGTTCCACTTTTTCTAACTAGTTTTGCTTTCTATATTCAATATCAAGATTTCATTTTTATCTGTCTAGTATTATATAGCATTGTTGTTATAGCCCCCTCTAGTGGATTCAATTCCCTGCTGTCAGACACTGACAGAGGAAGTCATAATTATCAGCACAACCATGAGTATTATTGTATGTATGTAGTTTTGGGTAACCTGGTTAGGTTTCTTTTCTTTTTAATTAAAGTTTTCGTTATTATTATTATTATTATAATATTGATGATGATGATGATGATGATGATAATAACCTTGCTACTTGCTTGTTACAGTTCATTCAAAAACATTTACAATAACTATTTAATTAGAATGACACCCTACAATAAGGGCCTGTTTTAACTTGCTGTGTTTCCATGCAAACAGAGACACTGGTGGTTGTCGCCGCAGAGATGAGCCCTGTGGAGTTCTTGGAACTTTTGCCCGATGATGGAACAGCAATCTACTTTCTGCCTCACCTTATGGCCTGTAGCCAAAGACATCTGCTGGCCTGACAAATATACTGATAAAACGGACACTCTCATACTGTAGAGCTATACAAGGAATTGTGTTACTAGATAATAATAGATCTACACAAAGCACAATGACAAAAAAAAATTGAAACTGCTGGCAAATAGGGCGTATTATATTCCAGTGCAAACGCTACTCTATGGCTTCAGAGCAGCATGACTTAGTCAACCCATTATTCTGAGCATGAAGCCACAATGGATACCGATGCCGTCAGTGGATATCATGGCTCAGATCTACAGCCATTTTTGGAGAATTTTTTAGTGTGGTCCTCAAAGTGAGCCTTCTTCAAAATGACATGGTAATAACAACAAATATGCAAACGCCGTCAAATATACTTGCTATAGCATGAACTACAAAGCCCTGCAATACATTGAGTTTTATCAGGTTTTATTAGGCTCTCTTGTTGCTTTTACAATATAATATCTAGTGTCGGCAGGCAATAAAATTATGTCCCTTATTGCAAGGTGATTGAAAGATTTTTTAAATACAAGTCATTTCATCAGTCGGGTAAGCACAACAGCAATGGACTGCACTGGACTGAATGGACTAAGAGCTCGGTTACACGTTTTTTTTTGTGATCCGATCACGCCGGGACGCATTAACTGTCAGGTCTGGACAGTACCAGATCGGATCAGACATCCGAGATCCGATCAGCCAGATCACATCCTGAGATGGCCAGGCTCGCATTGTGATCGGTGTGGACAGCACCTTTTGGAAATCTGCACTGAAGATACTCATGTAGGTTTAAACGTGGTCGCTCAAAGGAATCGTTTCGCATTCGGAAGTTGAGCACCCAGTCCGTGTCGGTGAAGGTCCCGTTTACAATATGAACCCACCAGTGCTGGCTGTGCTCTCGCATCCACACACCCCTCTCCACGGGAACTGAGATCACACTCAGCATTGTTATACATGAGTACAGTTTAAAATTGCCATACCACTAAATATCACTTTAAGACATAAAAATAACAAAACGCATTCCGTTGCACCCAGCACCATTTTACCACAAAGTAATTGTAATAGTTGGCATGAATATGAGATCCAATCTTGTGTTCGCGCATTAGGTCCGTGATCCGATCTGGTGCATCCGATCACAAAAGTCGCATTGAAACGACAAAGTGTAACTGAGCCCTAAATCTGTAATGGACTAAATCTTGTGTGTAATCTCTTGGTGTGTAAAGTAAGCTTAAATTTGGATTTAAACCAGTTTGGTATATTATTATTGTTTGAATGGTTTTTGTTTTTTGCATCCAATATCCCATTAAAGATAGTTTTGCATAAGCTGCATTAAGTGAAAGTCAAGGAAATGACAGTTGATGTAAACCGGTGGTATCTCTTTTTTTTGACTCATGGCTCGTTTGAAAATCTCCAAAATGTTTGCACACCCAGCCACGAGGAACACGAGAGACGGCACATTCTCAGAGCACGTTTCTCTTAACAATCAAAGGAGCACCAACCACCCAGCAAACGAGCACGGACAGTGGTGATCAATGTAGTGTTCCAGAAGTTCTTATCTATTGGATTTTTTCACTGTGGTGATGGTTTGCTTTTATTGTCACTATCCGATGGCCTTCTTTTAATGTAAAGCACTTTGAGTTACATGCCATGTATGAAAAGTGCTATACAAATAAAGGTTATTATTATTTGCAAAGTTTTAAAGAAAAATCCAATTGATGAGTTTTTAAACATTTGGAAACGTTTTTAAATAAAACATTTAAAAAAATCATTAAAGTAAAAAATGTTTTGACAATAATTTGGTGGTTTGCTTGCATTACCCTTGCATTGCACTGGGATTCTCAGGGCAGTATTTAGCTAATATTTCTGCTAATTTCATTAGTCATTAATAGAAATATTGCTTTATTCAGCATTAAATTATGACCAAAGGGACAAGCTTGTGTTCAATTGAAAAAACAACAACAACCAGTGAAAGCAGCATGTTTCAATGCAAAGAAGCTTTAATGAGAAGAGCAAACAGAGCGCTCTGGTAGATAGTAACATGTAGCTATACTTCTGCAGACGCACTGGCCTGGCAACTAAATATTAGTTACATCTTAATAATTTCATATAGAAATCAATGGAGTAAGGAATAAGCATTTGCTGACAGCTTGAGTCAGTACATATACACTGATATGGCATCTGAACTTCATATAAAAATAAATCTCTTAAAAGGAAATACACATCTGGTACACATTGTCTTCAACAGAAAATAGAAGCAGAAATTCCTAGTGCACAGACAAAATTCATGTAAAAATCAAAAAGCATTTGGCAGTGTAGGTATAGTTTCTATGGCTTCCTGTAGCGGTCGCTGTATGTTACTAATTGCGCCGTTAAACCAAGAACGTCCTTTGAAATTACAATCGCAGCCAGCGGAAAACAAAGAATTATCCCCCCTTCTTAGGGAACACTGTAGGAAGTCGCATTTGTGCAGTGTAGCAGGTGGCGGCATACGCACTGATATGGCCGCTCACCCACAGTAAACAAAATGGCAGCGACGTTCTCATAGTGTTTTTCCATTTAAAAAAAACAACACAGAAAGCGATGTCAAAGGCCAATTTATCAACGCAAGTGTAATTTTCCCCAACCTTCAACATAAAGAGATACAAGATAGTCGATTGGATACAATCAAGGAATACATGCAGTCCTGGAAGCAGCAGGTCTTGGCTGGAACTGTGAGGTGTTTGTGATTTCACCTGGATGACTGGTGTTAGAGAGAGTATGGGGGAGGGTGAAGAAGATGGGAAACATAAGGGGGGTGGGGTCCTCTACATCCAGAGGTTGGCCAGCATGGAGCCGAACAGTGCCACCAAGAACAGCCACATGGACGAAATCACTGTTCAAGAGAGAGAGAAGGGGGGGGGGGGGGGCGGTGAACGAATGAGCGACTACACTGGCATATATGAAAACAAAGTTGCTGAAATTCAAAAAAGTACAATGTTTTCCCAGTGACAACTAGACGTCATTTAGACAGCCAGCTTTGTGCAATTTCCGTTCAAAACTGTCTTCATGTCGGCCTTCATGTCGTACCTGCAGCAGAGGACTTGCACTCCATGTTTTCAAGTGAGTCCACGTAGACCTGCCCCAGCCAATCCTCGTAGGTCTTTCTATCAGCCACGCCCACAAGGCGAATCGTAGAGTCTTTGAAAATGAGATCCGAGCCCTGGTATGCTGATGAGTCGAACATTTTGAAATTGGGACCAGAATCACTGCTGAAATGTTTCTAGAGTAAGAGAGAGAAGGAGATGGAGTGGGGAAGATAAATGGAGAGGATCAGAAGCTGAAAAGCTGTGTGTGTGTGTGTGTGTGTGTGCACCTTTAGATGCAACAGTCCTCTTCAAAGACATCCCTGATGGCACTAGCGCCGACCTACCTGTGCATTGTCCAGGAGTCCGTAGACGGCGTGGATGTTTGTGTCCGGCCGCACCATGACCGCATGGGAGGGAACTCTGGCTAAGTTACAGCTCTGGTACTGTGTGACCTCGGCTCTGCTGCCCTGAGAACACAGCAGCTGGAAATCGGAGGATTGCAGGTCCACGGCCCATGACTCCCCGGAGGAACCTGCAGAGAGGGAGAGAGAGAGAGCATTTTCAATGAAATATTCTTGATTTTTCTGTTCAGGGCCGAGTACTTCTTGAACTACATACACACAGATGGTGTACCTACCGTCGGTATTTTGGAAGACGGTGGAGTGTTTGATGAAGGCCACCTCTCCTTCCCCCTTCGCCAGACACCTTGAGGCAAATTGCACAGACAGACACGTAAACTACCACATTTTAAAACTAGAAAACTACACAACTTTGGTATTTAAAAGAGCCAACCTGCAAGTTGCCTTGTAAAGGGATTGTGGATATTGCCCTGAATTCCCTTATATTGTACCTGAATGCGCCGTCGTAGCCGTCATACAGGTCCTTTGCCTTCTCACATTTGTTTTTCCCCGATGCGTCTCCCACGCACAGACTGCACAGGTTGCTTGGGAAACCGTGCTGGTTGGCACCTGGTACGCAGCTCTGCTTAAAGAACTCCCCCACCGCTAGGCACCGTGGGAAAAGTCAAGTCAAGTCAAGTTTATTTGTGTAGGGCATTTCATACACAAGTAAAGTCAATGTTCATCACATGAAAAGACACACACATACACCCTCCAATGTCCACATCCATCATGAGATACACTTTTCATCCGACCGATCTATCATCGACACCTGTCCCCTCCTTATCCTTACAACACCACCCATACACACACACACACACACTAACTAACTGACCACAGGAGGCCTGAGGAAATAGCCACCCTTGCCACCCTTGCGACTCTTGCCAACCAAACGCTGTCGTCAACAGTGCTGACCTTGTGGTATCTGGCAGTGCTGAGGTGTAATCAGACCCCTATCCATCAGAATCGCAACGGGAATGTTCCAACCAGCCGTGCGACCGTATCCAGTGTGGCAGGAGCGGCGGCCTCGCAGATCGTCGAGGTTATGGATGTCTTTGTTGCTCTTCTTCACCACGGCGACAGCATAGTAGATAGAGCCGTCGCGCTCCGCTGGAGAGAGTGAGGCACGAATCAGGGTTAAAGTTTAATCTTCATGACCGTAAGCCCCTCAAAGAGAGTTTGCCAGATGTTCCATGATTTTCTTTTCAAATTCTGTTTAAAAAATGAATAAAGAAAATTATCTCTTGTGTTGCAAGATCAAAATTCCAAGGCTGTATTGATTCATCCATTCCAGCCACTGCGTGCAGTGCAGTGTGTGGACCCTACCAGTATAGCTCTCCCCAGTAGCTGGAACAAGGCCGTAGTCTTTGCCTGCTGTGTAGATGTAGCCTCCATCCAGAGTGATGACATCAGCATCCTTATTCTACACACACACACACACACACAGAATGAGAAAAACAAAGACTCAAATAAAGTGACACGCATAGATTCTGAAGTATTCAACATGCGTTCCAGCATTTTAATGGTTCTCATTCGCAGTTGGCTTCATTCGATCTCTGTGTAATACAATTTCTAATTTTGGAATTCAATTAATATCCCTGTTTGCTGTGGTGGTTTGGCTAGAGATTGTGTTTCAGTTTGAGTTCAGAATTCAACTCAATCAATGCAATCAACGCAATTTCTTAAGGGGGAAATCCCAGCTCGGTCACACTGGCCATTACCTGGATTTTCTGCATGCAGTCGTTTGTGGAGTCTCCGTAGACACACTGGATGGATGGAGTCAGACCTTTACTGCTGAACGCCTGGGCCATGGCATTGCATTTCTTCTGCTCACTGTCGGACAACACGCACCACCGCAGGGAGGGCGGGAGGTCTAAGAACACGGAAAAAACACATATAAAACAGAGAAGTAGAAGGGACCTTGCTATCAAATGGACGGACAGATAGATAGACAGACTTTGGGTTACCTTGGGGTTCACAGTCCATGGCGCGCAGCACATTGTAGTAGCTGTTACCCATCCACAACCGGGGATCTTCTGACTCAGGCTTCAGGAACATTGTGGACGACTCTGAAAACAGCACAGTTCCGCCACCATATGCCACAGTGGAGAAAATGGAGAAGTCCGACTTCATCTGGCGGACGGGAATTAAGACACGATATTCACCACCGACAATTCCATTACTGAACCAACCAGGTAGTTACATGCAGAATTATCACATCCAATTAATCTTTATATCTACACACCAACTAATTCATTTAGCATAGCAATACAGCGGAACCTCATTTATCTGAACCCCCACAGGAATGACGGGGAGACAGGAATGTTCAGTTAACTGTAACATGAAAGAATACACGCAAAAAGGGCAAAAATACAGGACAAATGTAGGTGTTTTAAGTGGCCTGTGACGTTACAGAGGTGGGGTGGTCTCTGCCAGAGCGTAGTCAATCAGCAGGTCAGTCAGTTAGTTTCACAGAAATTTAGGATGGTGAAGTACAGTGATTGCACTGCATGGAATGCACAGGTTTTGTTTTGCTTCGGTCAAGTAGGAAACAAAGGAAAACAAATACATCTATGTCTAATGGAAAATAAAAACACACCCTGTCTTTCTCTCAGCGTCTCTCGGGGCGCTCTGTGCCCTGTCTATCCAGAGCGAGAGCGTCTCTCACGGAGATCTCCACAGCTCTACGCCCTCTCCCCGGATAGACGCGGATCTGTGCCGCGCTGGTGGGACGGAGTTTGTTTACGCTTTTTGTTTCATACAAGTAGGAAAGTGGAAAATAAATCTAAATCTAAAATAAAAACACTCTGAGTGTCTCTGCATCTCTTCTACTTGCCAAGTTGCCATTCACTGTAGTACTAGCTCTGTCCCGTCTCCCTCGTGTGACGTCACAGAGCGACGAACAATGTCTCCCTCACGTGACGGACAAAGTCCGATTTTTAGGTGGCCGTGGCTAATTGCATTACAAAAATGGGTCCTGTAATTCTAAGTAAAAAAAGAAAGAAAATAATTAAAGAATTGTTACAGAATTTTCCCACACATGGGTACACTGGGTATGCCAACCTGCAAGTTGCCCTTTAAAGTCAAACATCTCAACATCTGATAAAACTAAAGCCATGAAATTCAAAAACTCAAGGAAAGTGAGATAGCTAGATAGTAATAATTATAATAAAATGTATATTATTATCTATTAGCAAATATTATTGCTGATAGATTGTATTATTTTTTCTTTATTATTATGACGCATAGCCACAGCTACTGTACTACTGCAGTATTTACTGTGTAAGTACTGAGTACTTACTGGGAAAGTACTGAGTACATAAGAAAGAGAGGAACAAGGGAGTAACAATTGGGGATTTAAAATGTAACTACTGTGAAACTAACTTCCCATCACTTACCATGTAATTTCCCGGAATTTACATTGTAATTTCCTTGAAAATCTTATCATCTTCAACTCTGCCACCTCCGATGGAGGCCGAAATGGGACTTATATATGTAAATAAATATATATACACCTAAATTAATGTGTCAATAAATGTATAAATAAATATATATGCCTGATGAGGCAATATATCTAAATAAATGTAAATATAAATATATAAATGAGTAAATATAGTTCAATAAATAAATTGTTTTTTAATTTAAATAAGGACGTTTTTCAAAAGATTACTATTATTTATTTCAGGGGACTTTTATTTCATAATGCCAAGTTTCCAATCCTTATATGCAAATGAATGGGGCGTGGTTATCTCACAGATTTAGGCCAAAGTAACAGCACCAGAACAGCACTGAATCACTGAGTATACAGAATACAGCGGCAGACTTCCATCTAGAATGGAGTCTCTCATCTCGGTGCAGATCGTCTGGACAGTCTGTGACGGCAACGGACAAACATTCAGAATCCATTTCATATTCTACATCGTTTCCTGGCTCTCAGAGACCAGCGGTTCAGTCTCCACCACCTCCCCATCTCCCTGCTCCGCCCGGACGGACTCGGCTCGCTCCATAATCCGGTCCGCCCGCCTGTTGTTATGTTGTACTTACACAGTAAATATGGGAG
>OMKR01110687.1:5066-17504 GCA_900302355.1 Cyttopsis rosea | reverse complement strand
TGTAGTTGGCCTGAATGATGGTAGCAGCTCTGTGCATTTTAATAACATTTCTTCGCACACAGTGACCTCTGAATGCGGCCTGAAGCACGATGGCGGACTGTTTCAGTTTCAGGAAGTTCTCTCTGTTGTTCCTCTGAACAACAGAGGCCCGGAAGTACCTCTGGATAACAATGGTGGACACACGCATGGCTTGGAATTTGACTTCCTCTCTGTGTTTTCTGAATACGGCCTGAATCACAGTTGCAGCCTGATGTCGCTGAGAAATCTCCATTCTGACCTGATGGCCTCTGTACGCCGCCTGGAGCAGGATCACAGCCCTGCGCATCTGCTGATAAAGTTGTACTTGCTGCTTTGCTGCCAACATAGCCCGATGCCGTCGCTGAATGATCACGGTGGATGATTTCAAGGTGAGATACTGTCTGCGTTCCCGGTGAGCTCTGTAAGCTCGCTGGATAACAAAGGCAGCCTGGTGCATGCGCCTCACTCTTTGCCTTGTTTTCATCCCCCGATATACAGCTTGCAGTCTGATGACAGAATTTTTGAATCGTTGATAATCTTTCAGCTCCAAGTTTTTCTGTCTCTGAGCTCTAAACCTTTGCTGTACAACAAGGGCTGCCCAGCGTAGCTTCCTGAAGGCTGACTGCTGTTTGGACCCCCTGTAGTTGGCCTGAATGATGGTAGCAGCTCTGTGCATTTTAATAACATTTCTTCGCACATGCACAGCCCTGCACATTCGCCACTGCGCCTGGACAACAATTGCATGGTATCGGAGAGACTGGTAGGCCCTCTGGGTAAAATACATCCTCCACTGAGCCTGCATGGATCAGAAAAACATCAGGGTTATGGGAGCAGATATTTTCAGGGCAACTGCAAGGTCTGCTTGTTCCTGCACTGAAAACTAGCATATAAAGTAACAGAGCTCTTAGCATGAGCTCCTATGTAAATTATATAACTTTGTCTCTGTTTTATAACCTCCATCTTCTACAGGAATAAATGAACTGCAGTTACCTGGATGACAGTGGCTGCATTTTGTCGGACAGCCCAGAGTTGAGCTTCTCTCTTCAGTCTCAGCGCATTACGAGCTGCATAACCTCTCCAGTGTGCCTGGATGATAACAGCTGCCCAATTTCGCCTCTCAGTACGTCGCCTCTGGAGGAAGCTCCTCACAAACACCTGGATCTTGGCTGCAGCAAGGTTTCTTTCCTATGTACAAAAAAGTGTAAAATACAATAAAATGTGAAAAAATAAAAAAGTGTAGAATGTAAAGGTTAAAGTTATCTGTTCATCTGGAGGCTATAGTTGCCGAGTCACAAAGAGGTAGTCTGGGAACCAGACGAAACTGCGAGCTCATATTTCATTTGCTCTGGCAGATACATCTGGCCCCCTTCCCATTCAAACAGATTTCCACCTGACCTGGAAATGGCCGGGCCAGTCACAACTGTTTATCTAATATGGGGCGGGTTTGATATGATGACAATACAGAGGACGATACTTTACCAAGATGGCTGCCGCTGATGTGGGATGTCTGTTGAATCTGCTATCGCAACAGTATTAAATGAACTGGATGGTATATTTTCTCTAAAAGAAGAGCAAACAACTGCACTTAAAGCTTTTGTTGATAAGAAAGATGTATTTGCCGTACTTCCGACAGGATTTGGTAAAAATTTAATTTACAAAATTTTTCTGTCGCTCAGCGCTACGTCACACTTTTCGTTGCTCCGATTGGCTGTAGGTCTATCCAATTGCGTCCAGAGACTTTTTGGTGTGCGGGGCCGTTGACAATGCCCCTTGGGGTAGGTCTATAGACTACACCAACGTTTATTCAACAATTTTGTAACATTCAAAGCAATCACCTGTTATTATTGAAATAATTAAATGAGTTGTTTTAACGTGATGTCTGAAAATAAAACCATTTTGCCGAATCAACAATGCATTTCTTCGCGTGCATTTGCGAATGTAGGCTTGAATCAATCAATCAATCGATAGATAGATAGATATTCAGCTATAAAAACACTAGAGAACACGTGATTGGCAGTCTAACAGCGAGATGATGACAAAGCCATGTCTGAAATATGTGTGATCCCCCATATGTGTGATCCCCCATATGTGTGATGTGCGTGCATTATGGCAGGGGTTCCCAACCTATTTATCATCACGGACAGCGCACAAAATGTTCACGGCGGGTCGCCCGTTGAGCGACAGGTTGTGCCGGACGGCATCCTGCGCGCCTCGTAAAGAGAGTCGCTCCTCTCCACTGTCCCTCAGCCCCTCTCTCACGATGTCAATAACAATGTCTTCCATGAGGTCCAAATCCAAGGTCAGACTTGATAGACCCCACCCCCAAGTCAGCTAAAAAGGTACCACAATGACGGATATTTTCTCTCTCCAAGAAGGGATAGACCTGTTTAAGCGCGAGCCAAAAAGTGCAGAAAAAGTGACAGTCAAACTGAGCGAACACTGTAGTATTTCATTTGTAAAGAGCTGTGTCCCCCCCACTACATACAAGTGGGCGCCGTTGCCCCTGGCCCAGCGAGCAGAGAGAGGCGCACTGACCCGGCGAGAGGGGACCCCCACCCGCACCGCAGCTACCTGTCACCGGAGCGGACGGTACAGGGAAAATAAATAATAGATAGATAAATACATCTACAATATAAAACACGTTTCTATTCACTTGCTTGTTTTCGACTTGAGATCGCTCTGATCGGGCTTTGCAAAAAAAAGAAGAAAAAAGAAAGCACAGGCTAAACAGGGCACCTCCACTCGCCTTCTCACGGCCCAGTGGAAAATGCCCTGCGACCCGGCCGGTCCGCGGCCCAGTGGTTGGGAACCTGTGCATTATGAGACAGGAGGCAGTTGACATGGTTGGCACAAAAATAATCTATGACAAGCCGGTCTTGGAATTCTTAGAAAGAATTCTGAGAAAGCGAAACTCCCACAGCACACACCGCCTGTGGACCCGAACACTCTGCTCCCTCTGGCACAGGCATGCACACACGTTTCAGTTCAATAAAGCAATATTTTTGCAAAATACTTGTTTGTTTTTTTGATGGGCCATAGTACGTTTAATTGAAGCAGCATTATGTAACTTTTCTCCATTCTCCATATTACAAGTCAGTGTAGCATCAAACTGATTCTAAAGGGATATTTTTAGCCGTAGAAAAGCGCTATTACAGTCAAGTGTCCAATTCTGTTCTGTTAAAATGATATGTAAAACCCTGTATACCCTATATAATACACGTTGATTATCATTTGAAGAGATTTCATCAGGTAAAATGGAAAAAATACATATAGAGCAATACAATACAAAACAAAGACCTTTGTAATGCAACTACAACAAACCAACCTGATAGAGTTCTAGATGCTTCTTCAGCCTGTACTTCCTCCAGGCATCCTGTATGACCCGAGCTGCTCTGCTCTCATTCCGCAAGTCCAGAAGTCGCGCGCAGAGAAAGGACAGATAGGATATCACCACCTGCAATATCGGCACAGGGTGGATGAGTAATGAAATGCTTTACACAAATGGTGTACCTACACATGGTGGTGTAACTCCCCAAGCGCAAAAGCAGTGGGATTCCTTTTTTTAAGGGAGCTGAGTCTAACCTTCTCGTTGGGGATGGTGTTGGACATGTCGGCTGGGTTGATCATGGCAGGGACTCCGCCCAGGAAAGCTGCGGCGTCATTGATGAGTCTGAAGTTGTTCTTCTCATTTCCCAGGAGTTCTTTGAACTCTGCGGGGGTAGATTCTGGACCTGTCGACAGAACAGGACCAAAAATGGATGTTATGGATGTAACTATGGTTACGTGAATTTCTGGCTATACTGCCATTGCAATAATCAGAGTGGAGATTACGCCTCACGCTTACCGCAGGTCAAGAAAGTCACCCAACATGAGTGAGGAAGTTGCATGTCCACCTGCATATATAACCACACAACCACCTACATTTGGCCTCCAGAAATCCTCTGGAGGCCTCCTCCAGTATTTTTGAAGGCATTTACTGTTTTTCCTGTGGTACTACCTGCCATATATGCTACATTGATTCTATAGTCACACCCATACATTTTTGACAAACAACTTATTTTTTACACCAAATGTTCTGAATGACACGCTCTTGTTAAAACAGTACTAAAACATTAGAAAAAGCAACACATAATTATTGAAGGTGGCTCTACTCTCCATTAAGAGTTTGAAGACCTAATAAACCTGCCCATCAAGTTGTCAATCGAACTGTAAGGAAAGTGCAACTTATAAATGGTCCTGACCACACGCAAGTACGTCCCCCATCTGGCAATATGTTGTTTTTTTCTTGATAGTTATACGTTAGAGTGGTTTCAAAGATGAAACTTGCCGAATTGTACACGTTTGAGGTACTCCATATTACGCCCTTTGTCCGTTTTCACTGGGGGAGGGGTTTCCCTGGGGAATGTAACCAATAGCAACACCGGCGTGTGAAGGGAACCAGAAGTGTTCTTGAACTACTTGAACTGCTAGACCAAGGATGCGGAAAACAGTGTCACGGCGGGACAAAAGGGTTAGGTTTCTGGAGCAACGTACCGCTTCGGGCCGTCGGCCAGGAGCCAAAGGAGTTGTCCGAGTCACTGGCTGAGCAGTCGAGTTCAGCTCGGCCTCTGTGGGAACAATCCACAGTCTGCGTGGTGCAGCGGCTGATGGACTCTGCCAGCAGGCAGCTGGGGTGGTAGTGGTGGATCAGATAGCAGAGGATGCGGCCGTCTGAGAAGGACACGGTGAAGTTCTCCGCCTGAGAGACAAATGGCATCATCACTTTTGGAGGACATGTTTGGCGACACTGGGACTAGGTATCAAAACTTCTATAGTATTGAATTGCATCAGCTGTATCAAACATCAAAACATTCTATATCAAAGGAAGGTAGCTAAATAGCTCAACTCTGCAGAGTTAGAGGGCCTAAAGTAAAAGTAAAAGTTTGAACTGGAAGAGTTAAAGAGTTAATGAGCCTAGAAACATAAACCTGGGAAATATGCAAGTAGGCATCTTTGATTGTTTAACTAACCCTGAGGTTGTAATATTCACAGACGGCATTGACCCAGTCCATCAGCAGGGTGATCTTGCTGCTGCTGTGTTCAAAGGGCACAGTGGCCATAGCGGTTCTTTGCTCAGGGCCCCTGTTGGCCCTCAGAGACGCCAACTTCTGCTTCGTGCTTAAAGTTCTCTTCAGGAAGCCAACCTCGTTGATCAACTCATCCTCATTCAAAATCACCTCCACCTTGGAGCAGAAATTGGCATGGATTTAGATATGTACTCTGAGAAATTGGTGAAAAGAAAAATGTCTAAATTACACTGCATGAATGAATGAGGCAACACACACACACACACACACACACACACACACACACACACCTGGAAAGTAAAAATTATTTTCCACAGGAGGCTCAAAGTCTTCTCTCTGTGTCCGTCCACGATGTCTCGTGAGTCGATGACTGATCCTGGAAAAGATTTACACTTATTTTCACTGCTTTTTCATAAGTCCTTCATGGTAGTACTGTGGAGGAGAGTACTTATTGTGTTGATTTACTCGTTTCAGCGACCTCCAAGATTCAAACAGCTAAGAAACACTTTTGAGCAAATCTCTGCCCTGGCTTATGCAACAACATTGAAATGTCCCGAATGGAATTAGTGTGCAATGTAACGCTGGGACTGGCCTCGTATGATAGGAAGGCGTGCACTATACTGGGTTTCCAATTGGCTCAAATTCAGTCGAAATTCCCGATATGACAAAATGCAAAGAATTTTTAAAAACGGACTACTCATGACCAGCCAGAGTTAAAAGAAGCAGAGAGAACCAGTCCTTACAGAAAAGTTGTATTGTTTCACAAACTCAATAACATATGTATAACTGCACAAGCATACATTCGAATTACCTTCTTCTACATTAAAAAAATTGCTGTGCTAATTATACTGGAACTACTGAATTTAAAAAAAAAGTTGCTTGAAAGGCTTTTTAATTTAAATATATATGCCTAGATTTGTGTAGCGAGAAAGAAGATGCTATGACACATTTAATACTGGCTCACAGACATAACTGATAAAACACTTTTGGCTTTCACTTTCAATAAGACATTTTGCTTAAAAGTAAATAAATGGATGTGTATAATGGGATTGCGGTGCTGGAATGACTATGATCCCATTTACCGTGTTCGTCCCCAAGGTCAACGCCTTTGGCTTTGAGCACCTGCAGAGCGATGTCCACGTTGTGGATCTTCTGCAGGCGGCTGATGGCAGGCAGGCGCAGCTTACGAGACATGCTCCAATCCTGGATGAAGAGCTCCATCACACGCCTGGAGGTAAAGCGGCAGGACATTCAAAAGAACAAAGAAACTTTAAAGCCCACACTGGTACCGGTAAATAATTAAACAACTCTATATAGACACATACAGTATATATTTCTATTTAATTTGTATGATATAACATGAAACAAAAAATATTTCTGCTCTGTTCAAAAATGTTATTTGTTTGTCATCATGGATTTAAATTTCAGCGATTTAAATTTGGGCTCCGAGGGGGAAGGTGGCGACCGTTATAACATACAAAAGTCTCACCATGCTTGGATGCAAATACATGTTATTACCAAAGTGAAACGTTTCTGGATTGTATTTAACAAATACATTATAGGATCATCTTATTATTCTGTCATTTTTTGTAAATTAATACAAGAAAGAAAAAAATGTATCTGCTCAGACAGGAGCCGGCTCATAGAGCCGACTTGTGCGCGACCAACACATCACTCCTCAGTCACTAACAGGTCCTGACAGTTGAGTATAATTTTTTGCGCAATGCCGTTCACTCATATGAGCATGAAATACACTGTAGGAATCTTTAAGGTGATTTGGCCGTCACCCATACACCCCCCCCCCTTCAGATCTGGACGATTCACACAAGTCACCCAAATTGACATTCGCCAAAAAGCGAGTTGTTTGTATCCCCGTTTTGTTATTTCAATTTCATACCCTTGTAAATTGAATGCGAGAGGAATCACTCACACTAAGCGAATACCACATTTAAGGTCGAGTGCCAGATTCTTCACGGCAAAGTCAAACTCGTCCAGCGGCGTCTGGGCGTGGGTGACGGGCAGGCCCAGGTAGCCCAGGTGCCGAGGCAGGATGCCCTCGCCACTCAGGAAGTCCCTGGAGAAGGCCAAGAGCAGGTCTTTGCTCGTCTGCATAGAGAAGGAAAATAAAAGTTTTGATTAAGGCAAGAGCTCCGGTGCCAGCCGGAGCAACATTTTTGTTTTTGCTCCAAATTTGCATGAGTTGAAGTAAATAATCCAGGATTTTTTCTAGGCTCACAAAGAGTTTGTGTCTTTCAAATTTGGCCCAAAAAAACAAAAAAACAAACACATTTATTTTGTTAAATTTGGTTATTTGATAATGCATGTACTGGACAGGTGTGGCACATCAAAATGCTGATTAAACTGCATGATCAGTGCACAAGTGTTCCTTATGAAGGGGACAATAGACTGTCTAAGATGTGCAGTTTTATCACAGAACACAATGCCAGATGTCTCAAGTTTTGAGGGAGCATGCAATTATCATGCTGACTGCAGGAATGTCCACCAGAGTTGTTGTCCGTGAATTTAATGTTCATTTCACTACCATAAGCCGTCTCCAATATAATTTCAGAGAATTTGGCATTAAATGACGTTCTGGTGTGTGTTGTTGACATGGCTTCACCTTGAACTCTGCATCCATGCAGAACAGGCAGGGGTCGTGCTCGATCAGCCGGGACCCTTTGGCCCTGTCCAGGAAACATACCAGGAGGAGGAGCCTCTTCAGGGTGAAGCGGGAAAGTGCCTCCTCGTGGCCTGATATTGAGACAAAAAAAGAAGGCAGAATGGATATTAACAGCAGAGCGGCAACTTTCTCACTAGTAAAGCATTCAGCGTGGTTGTGCTATGAACAGTTATAAATGATGGCCTGGGTTGAAAAAACAAAAAGTGAACCTATCCTTTCATCAAGGTTCATTCTGGTAGTACAAAATAGAATTCAAGGGCTTTTTTCAGGGTGTTCCAGTTTAAAAAGTTTTTAAGCACCTCAAGGACCTGTTAAGAACCCTGTTTAATGTAAACCCTGGCTAGTATTCATACTTTCGTTTCAACATTCTCTTTTGGACTGGAAAACAGTAAACATGTTCACTTTGCAACATTTTATACTGGATGATATGTTCCCTAAATCAAAACACCCAATAAATTGACTATTGAACAATTCACTGCCTTATAAATAAATGATTTTGATGCTTAAGTGGAGTATCACTTAAGTAAACCATATCGTTTAAAACAATTAGCTTGAGGGAGCAAAAGCATTTTACTGACTGGGTTATGAGGGATAACTGGGAGTAGATCTACAAGCTACAATACCAAGTACACATTATGATTTGTGCCTTCTTGTTTACCGTCTTTGTACAGGTGAGGCACTTTGGCGTGCCTGAACTTGGCAGCAATGTCGGGATTCCAGAGCATCCGTCCGAGGATGAACATGGCCAGACCCAAGACGTCATTGTTGCTCTCAAGTGGGATCAGCTCACCGTAGATGGTCTAATAGAGAGCATGGCACAGTGGGGTTAGCGCACGCCTGACGTGTAAGGGCATCGAGAAATGCGATGATAAATAGAAAAAGAAAAGCATTTGAGATTACCTCAAGTCCGATGCGCAACCACAGGGGGTTGTACGAAAGGAGCCAATTGAGGACTTTTTGCCGTTCCCCTTTAAACGCAGACACAAGGAAAGAACATCACATTGTTCTTATCCAGACAGAGAAAAAAGTATGTCAACCAAGACATGGGGAAATAAATGAATGAATGAATGAATGAATGGCTCCTAAATTACAACTTCCCGAGTCCTACCTATGTCTTTCCAAAGATGGCGGTCTTTACGGACTAGCAGCCTCTTGGCCTCCACCTCCAGCTCAAGCCTGCGGATGGCCCTGGCCACGGCCTCAGACGCGAACAGCTGGCACGCGGAGCGACGGAGGCGGTTCAGACGCCGCCTGGCCGTGTACGTGCTGAAGGACATCTCCTCTTTGGTGGGAGCTTTGGGCACGCTGAACTTGGCGTCGCTGCCCATGGCGAGGGACAGAGCGTTCACTGCAGAAGACGCAGAAAACTGAGCATTAAAATTCTGGGTATCACGTGGGTGATGGCGTCGCAGTTGGATGTGGCTGTCAAGCTGAATTAAAGAGACTTCCTGTCCCCGGTTTGTCTCCTCATTGTATCGTTGTCAATGCACTTCACACATTGACTACATTGATGACATGTCCGCCAGTGGTGTTTTGTTCAAGTTCACCGCATCGCTTTACCTTTCGTAACTTCTGTGTTGACTTTGAAGTCGTCTGGGGTGAGGACGTAGTTGATCCACCAGGTGAATCCTCGCTCCTGCTTCTCAATCCACCTCTCGTCATAAAACATGTTCTTGGCGGCGAACGGCATCGGGTGCCTTGGTATCACTGAAGAAAACCAATTACCCACAGTCAGAGATGACTATGGCAACAATGATATAAAATGGTCAACAATAGAGCGCATGTGTAAATACCTGTTTGAGCAGGCTTGATGAAGGTCAGCTTTGCCTGAGCCACCGCAACAACTTTTGCCATTCTCACAGGTCTGCCAACTGACTTGAGAGACTGGGCATCTTTAAAAAGAGAGATGTTTCAATTAGTTCTATTTTCGTCTGCCTGTCATATGTGACTTTGACATCTTGAGGAGATCGCAGGTTTAGCAGACACACATTACCGGATGTCACCATACCTCTGTGTTTGGAGTTGGGCTGTTTAGCTTGAGCGCGAGCCACACACCTTGTGGTCTTCACGGACAATGAGGACGTGGCGCAGACCGAGCCTATGGCGAAATTTAAGTTCACGTTCTCATCAACAAGTTACACGACAAACTGTATCTTATTCTTATGGCGACGCCACACCAACAAAATAATCAAATAAACAATAGTCGATCGCAGGTTTAATTTAGCATCAAGATCTCATTGTCTCCTTGAGTATGATTTTGCACACATACACATTTCACAGTTGTGAAGCTGTTTCTACAACCACGAACAAACCCGCTGAACGTTTTCTCACCCGCCGGCCGCGGCTGCCGTCTCTCTGAAACGCTTGTCCTTTTCTCATGCACCAATTTCACCGGTTCCCTCGCCGTGCCGGCGGCCACTCTGCTTCTTTTCACGCGGTCCATTTTCTCAGCCTCTTCAACTTTTCCCTTGCTCCTCAAACACTCATCGCTCTTCCTCTTCTTGCCCCTCGCCCTCACGTCAGACTTGCCGTCAGTGCAGACAGGGAAGGTGGCCGGCGGTAGGAAGTGAGCGGGCGAGAGTGGAGAGGCGGCAGGAAAGAGGTCGGGAACAGGAGGGCCGCTGTCCGCCAGCGACAAGCCGAGGGAGCCTCTCTCCTGGTGCGACGGCGTGGTGTCACGGGGAGAGGTGTTGGCCTGGGAGTTCCGCCAGACGTCCGTCCTGCCACCGGAGTCGATGACAGGGAGGTCCGGGGTGCCCGGCAGGGACTCGCTCTGGCTGCTGCTGTCGGACAGTTCTAGTGTCTTCTCCATTAGCCTCCGGCGAGATTTCCTCATTCTCCTGCCACCCAAGCCGCTGACTTCAATGGGCGCCTCTGCCACTGGTGCTTTAGTCTTGGTGACTGTGGCGGAAGTAAAAAAAAGCTTTTTGACTTCCTTCCCCACGTTGTCACCGTTTATCTCAAAAACCTGGCTAGCGTCCGGCTTTTTGCTGACGAAAAAAGTACACCTCGGCTCCTTGCCTGCGGAGGACTGTTCAGAGCTATCGTGGTCTGGTTTATCTGGCCCAAAGCAGAGATTCCCAGCCACCGATTCCAAAGAATCTGAGAAGTCGTAGCTGGAGCATGCATTCAGGCTGCCGTTGACCCGGTGCAAGTCAGAGTCGATGAAGATCAGGGCATCTTCCACAGACGGCGCTGTAGCTCCGGGAAGCACTCTGCCACTGTGAATGGCAGTAGCGGAGAGAGAGTCGGCGGGCGGGCTTTCCGACATCTGGATACAAGGCATGAGGCTTTTAAGGCTGTTTGGTGTCCCAACCGGTGAGAGGGTCCTGTTAAGTACCCTGGTGAGGTCCATGCGCTCAGGCGTTCCCATTAAGCCCATTGGGCACGCCAACATGTCATCGGGCTTGTGGAGTTTGGCAGCTGGGACAAGTAGAACAAGAGGAGAGTTCCTCCGGAGGCCCTCAACACACGCAAAGTCGGACAAAGCCAGAGACTTTTGCCTCTCAGGGGGTTCAGAAGCCCTCTGCTGCCCCTGTCGATCTTTGACGGGACTGCGCTTTGAGAGGGATCCCTCCCTTCTGGCATAGTCCTCGTTGAGTGAAGCGAGCGGGCTCCGGGGCTTTTCCCGAGTATATTGCGGCTTCCTGGACACCTGGAAGGTCTTCTGGGAAGAGATCTTCATGGAGGGTTCAGTTTTCTTGCCCCTGAAAACGACTGACGGCCCACCTGCCCTGTTCTTTTTTATGGAATCCCATAAGGTTTTCTGAAAGACAAAAGGTACGAAACATAAAAGGCATCTGTATGGCAAGCCGTTTTAACATTTAATCCATAAGTAGGGATACACCAATTGTGAAATTCTGGGCCGATATTGACACGAATTACAGTTTTCCGAGTTCCCGTGAACGCAGCATCGTAATACCAGAGTCTACTAGTTAATCAATCGCGGATGGCGTCGTTCTCTTGGACGAATAAAAACATTTTTAATTAAAAATGCTAAAATGGGGCGCCAAATATACTTTGGCAACCGTTAATATACCTGGGCGGCCCGCCCAAGTAAAGTCTATTTAACCAGCGCAAAATTGATGTGACGCAACAGATAAACATCGGCCACTGCCATCGGTGAATGTCATCTTATTTGCAAATAGGCCGATGGCAGTCAACAAGGCAAATATCAGCCGAAACCGATGTACACTTGATAAGTCGGTGCATCCCCTATCCATCAGACGAGTACTTAGTACTTATATTTTAGTTACTAGTTGCTATTCCAACAGGTACTCTCAGCAATTTTACCCCTTTTACAGAGATCCCGCAATAATGTCGCAAAGACGACTCGTCTATATTGTGGCTTTGCCTTTTTACACTGAACTAAACAAAGAAAAACTAACAATAATTTCATAAACGTAGTATTTAAAATTATTTAATTTAATTTAATTTAATTTAATTTAATTTAATTTAATAGACCCGGTAGCCTCGAGTGAGGACGGTGCTGACAGCGGAGCTGTGGACCGGTGATGCCAGAGCAGAGAAGATTTAATTTATATTTTGAATAATTGTATTTATTATTAGAACAGGTTGAACATGATCACACTGATTTAATAACATTGGGTTAGGGTTATTGAGTTCGGGACTCCATACGGAACTCCGTAAAGGATGTGTGTACCCCCCCCAGTT
>OMKR01110685.1:0-17374 GCA_900302355.1 Cyttopsis rosea | reverse complement strand
GTTTTCTTCCCGATCTAAATTGTCCTCCTCCTTTCCATTTCCTCCCACTTTTCTCGCCGACTTGGGATTTCTCCTTATTTTTCCTTATCTAATTCATATTTCCAGCATTAATTAGTCCCAATTCCTATTCCTAGTCACCTTTCCAGCTCTCTCGACTAGAACTGTGATTAAAAATTGATATCTAACCCTTTCTAGATCCTATTAGGTAAAACAATCTCAACGCCGAACGCTTGATTACCATATAGGGTTCAATTTGTTGAAATTGAATATTTTTCAGCCTTCGTTGATGTAAAAATTGCATTATTACGAGCAATTCTGGGCATTTTGGTTTTTTTTTCAGAGCATTAAAGGCCTCATTCTATATCCATTTTGTTTCCTCACCTCTATGTTGATGAAACATTCCTGAATGTCTGAAGTAAAGATACTGGAGGCTATAATAATATAAGATAATATACAGAAATATAATATAATATAATATAATACTAAATAGGGGCTTAGATCACTGAGTTGGGTGTGTTTTAGTACAATCCCTTGTACCTGTCGATCCTCTTCACAATATTATATGTTATATTGGATGTTTTTGGATGTATTCGTGCATGTGTTCTTAAGGTGGGAAGGCTGCAAAGTGAGCGTGCAACACAGTTATACGTGTGCGTGGCTCACGGGGAAACCGAGAGATGGAAATTAGAGTCATGTTTTTATATGGAACACAACACCATATTAAATTGATTTCGGAGACACGGTAAACCCTGTGTCCTCTGAGTCCTTGCATTTGGCTAAAACTTAAAACTACGCATGACCAGAAGTTGGACGGCGGGACGAGTGAAACGAGTGACTCGCCATACGATCTTTTATTTGCCAGTGACGCAAACGTATTTTATTTTGATATTTGTTTGAAATTGGAGTCTCTGCCTTTTTTGCATACGAGACATGAACCCATTTCTTAAACGTGGCTGCGGCTGTTTATTTCTCTATGACGATAACCTGATAACCTTCACTCGGTGATCTTGGTGTGATTTTTGACCAATCCATGAGTTTTGATGCCCATATTAAGGCGCTGACACGATCATGTTTCTTTCACTTAAAGGCGCAGTGTGTAGAATTAGTGGCATTTTGCGGAACGGACTTGGCAGAAATGTAAGAATATGGAATATAATATTCATAAGTATCTTTTAACTAGTGTATAATCCCATGAAAATAAGAATTGTGTTTTCGTCACCTTAGAATTAGCCATTTATATCTCCATGGGGGGCTGGAGCCCCTTACACGGAGGCCGCCACGTTGCACCTCCATGTTGTTACAGTAGCCCAGAACGGACAAACCAAACACTGACTCTAGAGAGGGACTTTCACGTTTTTCGCGAGTTTCGCGGCCACCGTAGCTTCTCCTCCACGGATGTCGCCATTTTGCGCCACCGCGGACACAAAGGGGAATTCGGTTGGTTGCAATCTGAACCTCACCGCTAGTGGCCGCTAAATTCTACACACTGCCTTTAAGAAACATAGCCTTATCTTATCACGTTTGGTCTACTGCAATTCTCTTTCTACCTGCCTGAATAAATCTTCCTTGGACCGTTTACAAACCGTCCAAAATGCACCGGCTTCCTCTTAATTTTAGAATTTGTTTTAAACTCTTGATGCTCGCGGATAGAGCACTACATGACCTGGCGCCACGTTATATCATGGACCTCTTGCACCTACACACCACAAGCCGATCTCTTAGGTCCCTCCAACCAGAGTCTTCTAAGTGTCCCTCGGACACGTTTTAAGGGGAGATCGCGCTTTGCCGTCGGCAGCACCTAAGCTTTGGAATAGTCTCCCAATAAATCTGAGGTCTCTGGACTCCGTGGAGTCTTTTAAAATGCAGTTAAAAACCCATCTGTTCAGACAGGCATTTAGGTAGCATGTGGTTTCTTATGTTTTAACTTGTGTGTGTTTTTGTGTATTTTTTCTGTTTTATCTTTGAATTTATTTGTTTCATTATATTTACTTGTGTTTTTATCTTTGATTTAATTTATTTGATTGTGAAGCTAAACCATTTTGAACCATTTTTTAAACAATTTTGTTTTACTACCATTGACTGACCATGTTTGTTAAACAACAGTGTGGCCATTGGATGAGTCCGAGTTTGACATTCCTGAGCACCTGTTTTTTACTCAAACTATTACAATAAAAGTCTTTTGTATGTAGTGAACACCCTGAACTTTGTTGGCATGATGGTGAGATCAACAATAGTAGAGGTTGCGAGAGCAGTCCACTTTAATAGACAATGGCTACGTGATACAGCCCACCATCATTGTTCTAGCACTGTCAGGGACCGAAAATTCAATGATCATGGGATAAAAAACAGCAAGAAAGCCAGTTTGCTGGACACACCCATGGGTGGCAGCTCAGAGGTTCCACTGCCAGGAAAAAGGACCAAAAAGTGCTGGTTAGTAAGGAAAACCATTAAAGACCTTCCAGGTCAGCTTAGCCAACATGTGAATCAGACAATGACGCCAACAGGGTTGTGTCCCAGAACATATCACGTCATTAACATAGGAAGTAGGCCGTGACATCCTATCTGATCTATTATTGCAGATAGCTGTAATGCCTGAGATCAAGCTTGGGCTGCAAAACGTTGTGATGGGTGTGACCGGTAAAGCCCAGTGTCAACAGGGTTCACTACCTTCTCTGGAAACATCCATAGTATGTTAATAGTTCAGCAATTAAGGGTGTAACTTTCATGCAGAATTGGCAACAAAACAGTCAAAATATTTGAATTGATTTCTGGGAACTAAATTGGTTGGGAACAAATCTATCTACTGTATAGTCCACTACAGACAATCAATAATTTCCTTGGTTGTGGGAGTTCGGGACCTCCCTGACCATTGGGTCATCTTCAAGGATCTCCAATAGGGGAAATAAGAATTAGAACATAATAATTGTATGTCAAATATTATGTCCTAATTATGTCCTTGATAAAACTGATGATAGTGTGATCATCGTGTTACTTTCTAAAGAATTAAGACTATGATGAAAATCCCCCAAACGTTGATTCTGGGTCCAAACTTTTGGTCACAGTCTTAACCACACTTTAATTCGCTCTGAATGTTTCGTTTGCCACCAAATGTTTTAAAAAGAATTATACAATTAAGCATCGTTAAATTGGCCTCGACAAGTTGCTTTCTACAGCCTTAAAAAAAAAAGAATGTACAAAATGTTATTACAAAACACATGGATCACAAAGAAAATCAAGCAAACGTGGTGAAGCTCCACTGCAAAGTCACTTTAAACAATTCTCTTCTGGAGGGCAGCAGCTGAGCAGAGGTAGCCATCCAGTTGCCTGTCACACCGCGAGACCTCCGCTTGCCAAGACGCCGTGGGCGCAGTGGCTGATATGTCAGCGCACATTTGCTTCACAGGAAGCAAATGTTCGGGATTCACAAATCCTCTCAAAAGAGGTGATTATTTTTCCATAGAGACTATTTTTTCAGTTGTAAAGGCGTCAAGGGAATTTCGGTCCAAGGCAACACCGCCAACCCCAGGCCGGCCTCAAGAGAATTATTAACTTTTAATTAAATTATTTCTCTTTAATTGTTTTTCTTTTTTTTGCTTTCAATTTCCCGTCACATTCCTGCTGCCAAGGGTTCTCATCACCCTAAATAGACCCTACCTTCAAAGTTCTCCGGGGGCCAGTCACACTACTTTCCTGTTCTTGATAAATCCGGCTCTTTGATTACTGTACATGACATCCCTGGAGTGGCAGAGTATCTCTGAACAAGCTTATGATTATTGGAAAGAAGAAACCCGCCTTGTCTTTGTTACATTTGCCAAAAAACTGCTGAATATCCCAAAGTTGTGCTGATGGGAAACCGCAGCGGTGAGAAAGTTCGCCCAGCTCTGCTCTCTGTTCTGGTACTAGGGGTAATTTCAGGAATTACGGCTCCCTTCGCGTCACAGTTGGGGCCAGCCGTGCAGCTATCGGATCATGTGGTTTCGATGGCTGCGTTTGCAAGGAAATGCTGAGTGTTACAGGTTCAACGGAGTGTGGGGAAGCTGCATCCTTACACTATGCAGATAGGGTATCCAGGGAAATGGACTCGACACTTGCATGGTTTTAGGCATTTCTGCCGTTTGTGTACACTCAATATCAGCAACCCAGAGAGGCCACTCTCGGGGTTGCTGATATTGAGTGTACCTTGTCTTTCTCCAAAGCTCTAGAAGATCTACAGATGTCATGGTCGTCAGAGGAACTTGAAAAATAGAGTGCTTTGTCTGCAGACACTGATGACTTGGCTTGGCTCTCATGACAGTTGCCAATATATTTTGAAGCTTTGGCTTGATGACTAAAATAACTCTGGAATAAATTAAGGAATAGACAGAAAAGAACAAGACTAAACAATGGCCCTAAAATTGCACCTAATGTAGTAGTATATCAGTCTCACTTCATGGTATTCATTCTGACATCCTTTGTTATTCAAGGTAAAATATAATATACTTTTCAGTGCCTGTGTTATTCCTTGAGGTCAAAAAAATGTATTCTTAAAATTATTTAAAATAAGTTATTATTCTATATCCATTCTCAGTGTTTGTTTACTAACATAGCATTACTCTTATAAATAAAATAACAAACACCACCAATTTTATTTTTGTTGGCTGCACCAACAAAAATTTTATTTTGCCTGTGCTTCCCATTAACTCATGTTAGATTCATGTTAAGTCAGGGGATGCTACACATGCCCAAACACTGCAGTAAACAAGCTGGATGGTTCTCTTCTTAGAAAAAACAGCTATATGTCTAGATTTCACCAACCATACTTTCAACTTTTTATGATTGGGTCAATATCGGTGTCAAATATTTGTTTTGATTTGTTTTCAATATAAAGAACATAGCATCACATAATAGGACAGGTCACAACAGCTTTACTAGTGTTACTATGTTACTTATTTAGAACTAAATTTACCGATGTAGCTTTCATCACAGCTAATAGCGTAGGCCTATGTCCAGAAGCCTTGGCTCAGATTGGCTAGTGTTCTGAGGATGGCTTCATGATGTTCATGTGGGAGAAAAAAAAAAAATCTAAAACAACAATGGCCAAGACACGTAGCAGTGTTCCATTGTGTTTAGGATTTCATATGACATTCTTATAGGACTGGTCACAACTCGCATTAGCAACTTGCATATCATTACACATTTTACGAAAAGATCAAGGTGATCAGAGCTTGGGGTAGCATGGAATATGGACAGGAAACGGCTTCATTATGCCATCTAATTAGGGCCCTACCAAATTCACGGCCGTGAAAATGGTGTCACGGGCTGTGAAATCTGCCTCTTCCTGCGTAACTGACAATTTGCTGTGAAAGAAATGTTGCCGTTCGTAATGCTTTATCATTTCCATAGACATAAGGACCTGTGGTCTTGTCCCCACACAAATCTGACATTTTTAAGGCAAATGTATATGAATTTATTTTAATACTGTATAGTGTGTCTGTGGCAGACGAGGGGGGCGTGATTAGCCAGAGTCTGGACTGATTAGCGCCAGCTCTCCCTCGTCTGCCAGCACCAGGTGTGGGGACTTGCAAGGTGATTGCAAATTCCCATATGTTTGTGTGTTTTGTTAGTCAGGGTCGGAGCCACGGAGGAACGAGTGGCGGCCGGCCAATACAAGTGTTCGTGAAAACACACCGTCTATTATTATTATTATTATTATCGGCAAGTTAAAGCCAAATTCCTGTGTCCTCCTGCCTTCCCCCGGACCCGTGGGGGTTGTGTCCCCCACAGTGTATTAATCTTGTCTCAAAGCAAGTCTTTTAACAATAGCACAATTGTATGTAAACAAAAAACACATACAGGATGTAACGTCACTGCATGTGATGAGATCGGTTCGGCCTGAATTTGGTAGAGCCCTACATATGATATTTCTTAAGGCAAAATTCACACCTACTCTGTTTGATTCAATTCAAATGCTGCTACACCCTTACTTTGGTGAATTATCCGAACAAAGTCCACCTAAAAATGCAAATCTCGATCCATTTCCAAGCAACCTCATGTAGTTTGTTTGAATGGAATGCAGACTAAACATAGACCTCATTAAGTTTCCTAATATTGTGGACATTGCTCATTCTTACAAACTGCCAGAAAAAAAATCTGAATTTCACTGGCTAACAAAAGAAATAAAAGTATTTTTTACACCCACGAAACATGCATTACTCAACAGTTTTGATTTTTATTGCAACTAGTGCTACTGAGAGAATTCAAATGGGGCAAATGGCAGATGACCTGATCATTCACAACAGACAAAAATAACCCATGGGACGGGCATATCAGTTAATGCCAGGACTTTTGATGTAATTCACTTTTTGGAACACAAATGCATCTGACTGTGCTTTGCCTATGGATTTCCTCCTGCAAATGGCAAGATGTTCTACATAATATTGTTTTCTCTGCAACTATCCATTTTCGGTTCAAATATCTTATAATTCTGCTTAATCAAGTCAAAATTTTGACACGGTGGATACACACACAGCACCTATATTATAAACGTACAAAATCTATGTGCCATTGACATGGGGTCTTTTTCTTGAGATGGGGATTTTCTTTCATGCAACTCATGTTTTAACACTAGATTCCCAGGTGAGAGATTCCAATGTCCGTTAAAATTGACCAGATAGACCAGTTCATAACAATGGTCTGGTCACCCTTCAGGTAAAACTGACGTGCACAGGACTTACTGACGTGAAGGCAAGGAGCTCCTCCGCAGTCAGTTTGTGGACTGGATTGTTCTTCTGGAAGTCCGTGCTGCAAAGCAAGCAACCATAATCAGTGCATTGTATGCACACAGCAAAACCACATTCACAATACACACATTTTACACAGTTCACAATAAAAATCGACATAAATCTACATTGAAAACATTTTGCAAACTGATTCAATCATCATAATGTTATGACATGCTATTTATTCCCCTTTATTGATTTATTAATGGCTAAATGCTCTGGCTGATACAGGCTGACAAGCCATCAGTGTCCTGGCCATTAGACAGAATGTCCCATGTTGTGATTCAAGGGGCTTACATTGTGCCGCCAAGACTGGAAGAACATTCATCTATATCACGGCACAATTTCAGAGAGGGAGGGGAGGTAGGTCGTAGGATTGATTTCAGAACAAATGGAACTTTGTGGTTGCCTTTATGAAGAGTATTCATTGCCTAACCTGCTTGTGTATGTGGAGTGAATTTACTACTACTATAATTAAAACGTGACAAGTCAGGGTTGACCAGGTGATGTGAGCAGAGTGGATAATGTTCAATGGAATTTATAAAAATCTGAAAATGTGTACAATTTATATCGATCAAAAACATATCTACAACAAATACAACAATATATTATAAACACATGTACATATACCTATATAAACATATATAATATTTCACACAAAAAATACCAAAAGGTGGTGGGAAAAAAAGGTCCTTGCATCCAGAAAGAGAGACGTGTTCTACAAGGAAGGCCTCTTTCCAAACCAAAATCAGGATTTGGATTTCAGGGAGATTAGGTGCAATAATAACCGGTGTTCCTTTGCAAATTTTGTTTATTATTTTTCCGACTTAAGCACAGTTGGTGCCGAGCATAGAGCCTGCCAGGTGGGATAGAGTGCAAGGCTACTGTGGCCTTCTGTCCTTGGACGCGAGCCACACCCCAATCCCTTCCCACAGGCCTAGCGCCTTGCTGTTCAATGAAAGAGGGAAGGAGCCAGGCGAGAGGAACGCAGGTCTACGAGGGCAAGCTCTGTGAGGAACTGCTGGCTGATTTTTCAAACACAAGTTAGGGCAAAAATTTGCATTAATGAGCGGGGGGGGCAATCCCAAATCTTACGAGCTTTAATTACAACATAGATGCTGGATCAGGTGGAGCATCATCTCCTGATAATGGAGGAGAAACTGACAGAGAGAGTGTTCCTGCATGTTGGTGTGCATTCTATCGGTGGCTGCTGTGGTTGAGGGTCTGTGGGAAGGTCGGAGAGTTCATTAGGTTTCTCCTGGCTTGGACACACTGCAGAGGCATGGCGAGCCAAACCAGTGAAATATGTACATACTTTACTCCTTTAAATACCTGCTGTGGTTTCCCCTTCACATTTTCATTACATTCCTATCGGGCACATGAAAAAATACAGAATCTCAATATCTATCGCTGTATATATATTTATATATGTGTTTGTCTGTGTTGCATGCCCCACCACAACAGAGTTGGAAAGTGTTTTGCCTTTTTAAAGGGTGTCCTTAAAAGCGGCTGGTCTTAAAAGGTCTGCTTCATGACAGTCACCCCGCCACACCATCTGGAACTAATGAAATTGCCACACCCTCACAAAGGTACATGTGTGTTTGGAGTATACCAGATCACCAACCTGTAAACTCCCAGCGTTGAGAGCTGCCCCTTCTCCGGTGATTCGATTCAATTATATTCCAACCCCGGCCCCAATTATGCTCACTAATTGTTTCACGCTTGCCTCTTGCACTCTTAATGGCAGCCAGCCGTGGAGACAACCTATTAAGCGAGAGCTCTTTGCCCTTCGGTTGCGTCCCAAGACATTGGTGGCACAACTCAACGACATCCAAGGACGAGGAAAACAGCAGCATTAAGATGTCAAGTGGATGGAGGTTTCACTGCCATTCAAGGGCTTTGGTGTGGGGTGGGGGCTCAACATAGATTGTTGTGCTAGTAATCCTTCCACCCTGTAGAGGGAAGAGAGAGATGAGGCACTTTGAGTTTTTTGTCTGTGTGTGTGTGTGTGTGTGTGTTTGTAGATAAGGTCGAGCGCTTGATGAGGCAATGCAGTTTTTGGAGTAGCAGGATCTCAGGGGACCATAAAGCGGATTAAGGGGGAGTTGCAGTTGTGTGGTGGAGATACACGATGGAATCCACGGGTGCCGGTGAAGTGCTGCTGAAGCCCCGTTAATGGTCGACAAGCGAAAGTCGAAGGCGAGCTCCGCGGCTCCCTGTGCGTGAGCCGAAATGTTCCAACTCTCTCATAACAAATGCTTTGTGACGTACAATGCTTTATGTATGTGACCATGTTTAAGTAGCAGTTATTAGGTGGTGGCTTTTATATAAAAAATTTTTTAAAAGAAGACGATTAATATGGACAATATATCCATTTACAGTACATAAAACATGTCGATTAGAATATTATTCACATGCTCTGGTGGTTTTCTCAGTAAATGGATCTTTGTAGGTAAGGAATAATCAGTAAATGAAATTTGGCCCAAGTCGGGATGGAAAACCAGACTTTTGTTGCCCAGGGTTCACTTCATTATAACCTCAGAGCCACGACTCGGCTCGTCCCTTCTGTTCATTTTTTTAAGAGTTCTCCCTTTCCCCCTGTCATTTCTGTCCCTTCTTCCCTTCATTCTCCGCTGCTACTCTGCCTGCAGCCAGCTCCAGGGCTGTATTTCTTGGTCTCAAGGCGAGTCTTATTCTTACACAATCAGAGTTGTTTTAGATTTAAGTGTATACATTCTGAAAGTAATGCTTCATTTTGAGGGGAATACAGATATCGATGTCCACAACACTCCAACACAGCACAGAGGATGAGGAAATCACTACTCGTCTCAAACTCGTCTTGGTCTCGATTAAGACTTGCAACAACTCTGGCCAGCTCTCAGCTGTCCGTCAGCAGGTCCTTTGAGAAAACTCCTGGAAACTCACTCCTGCATTCCTCTAAGTTCTGTGTCCCTGTCAAGGCTGAATACCAATACATTTGTCTCTAAATCAAGGTTAACTCTCAGTGTTGTGAAAGGAATTCTTCAACTTGGATATCTGCAGAAAGTGTTTTTCTGTTTTTCGTCTGGTTCTAGATTACATAAGTTGGGGGGAAAAAACACTTATCTATTTCTAGTAAGAATATGTATCTTGTCCAAGCACAGATATTCTCCAATTCGCCTCATTTTGAGTGCACTACAAAATATTGTTATGCATTTTGGTACACTATAAAAAGGTGGACAAAATAATGGAAAAACTATCAATATACTTATATCAAGGACCTAACAAGGAGCAGGGCCACACGTTTCCTTCAGAACAGCTGCAGTCCTCAACTATGCGTAGTGGAATATAGCACCATTCTTCAAGAGGAAAAGCCTCCAGTTCTTTGAGGGAGGAAGGAGGTGGAAATCGTCTTTGCACTTTTCGCTGCATTAATAAAAGAGTTTTTTTTTTTTTTTTTAACTGTGCAAAGTGATTATTTTCTCTTTCACGTCAACCCTAGCAGCAGCATTTGAAATGAGCTGGTATTTAATATAAAGGTAAAGCACATTAGAATAATCTAGTCTACTGTGCCAAATTCACTAAAGCAAACGTGTAATTATTTACATTGATATACATCCAACTTTATCTGAAATATACATTCACTGAGCACTTTATTAGGAACACTACGAATAATGGGCGGGGCCTCCCTTTGCTCTCCAAACAGCCTCATTTCTTCTTGCCATGGATTCCACAAGATGTTGGAAACATTCCTTTGAGATTCTGGTCCATGTTGACATGATTGCATCACACAATTCCTGCAGATTTGTCAGCTGCACATTCATGTTGCGAATCTGCCGTTCTATCACATCCCAAAGGTGTTCTATTGGATTCAGATCCGGTGACTGGGAAAGGCCACCGAAGAACATTGAACTCATTGTCATGTTCATGAAACCATTTTGAAATGACTTTTGCTTTGTGACATGGTGGGTTATTATGCTGGAAGTAGCCGTTAGAAGATGGTAAATTGTGGCCGTGAAGGGATGCACATGGTCGGCAACAATCAAACAGGCTGTAGCATTCAAGCGATGATTGATTGGTATTAACGGGCCCAAAGTGTGCCAAGAAAAAATTCCCCACACGTTACACCACCGACACCAGCTTGGACTGTTGACACAAGGCAGGTTGGGTCCATGGATTCATGCTGTTGGCACCAAATTCTGACCCTACCATCTGTGTGCCTCGGCAGAAATAGAGATTCATCAGACCGGGCTACGTTTTTCCAGTCTTCAACTGTCCAGTGTTGGTGAGCCTGTGCTCACTACAGCTTCAGCTTTCTGTTCTTGGCTGACAGAAGTGGAACCCGACGTGGTCTTCTGCTGTTGTAGCCCATCCATCCTCTGAGATGTTTTTCTGCTCACCACAATTGTACAGAGTGGTTATCTGAGTTACCGTAGCCTTTCTGTCAGCTCGAACCAGTCTGGCTGTTCTCCGTTGACCTCTCTCATCAACGAGGCGTTTCTGTCCGCAGAACAGGATGTTTTTTGTTTTTCGCACCATTCTGAGTAAACTGTAGAGACTGTGCATGAAAATCCCAGTACTGAAATACTCAAACCAGCCCGTCTGGCACCAACAATCATGCCACGGTTGAAAACACTGAGATTACATTTTTTCCCCATTCTGATGGTTGATGTGAACATTAACTGAAGCTGCTGACCCATATATCTGCATGATTTTATGCATTGCACTGCTGCCACAGGATTGGCTGATTAGATAGTTGCATGAATATGTAGGTGTACCGGTGTTCCTAATAAAGTGCTCAGCAAGTATATATTTATATCTTCTGTGGTGCCTTTTTGTACAATGTGACTGTGAAATGGTTGCATTTTGAATATTATTTTCACAGTACATTAAAAATGTATATTTTCATTGAATAATGTAAAAAAAGGAAATGTATTGCAGTATATAAGCTTTTAAATTATTGGCACATATAGTATAAAATGTACACCTCAGATGCAGCCCAATCTCTGGCCAACATCTGTCGCACAGTTTGTAATTTGTATGGCTTGTATGTGGGGTGATGAAAAGTATATGGCCCACGTAGGATTTTCCATTTTGTGTAAAGGAATGCAGAGGTACAGCAGTCTTACCATTTGAAAAGGCTGCTGCACCTCTGCAGTGACATCCCATAGCTTTAACATTTATTCTGGATTATTTTTTAATATTGCCTTTACAATCTCATGTTATGATATATAAAGTAGATTATAGAAAACCATGAAAGACAGGTAATTTTCAGACCAAGAAATTGCAACTATATTATATATATTATATACAGATGTCTTTACCCAGCAGAATTATTATAGGAAAACTTTGGTCTTTTTTTTAATTTTTTTTTACATAACCTTATTTGTCCATCATTGGAAGTCAACCCAAGTGACGACAATTGTTGTGGCACAAAAGTGTAGATGAATCTATCGCTATCTATTGATATCCATCTAAATCTATCTATATCTGCTGTGCTCTGATGCATCTCTTGAAAGGAAATACAGACACAGAGAGGCAGAGGAGAGGATGAGAAAGCCAAAAGAATGGAGCAAAGTCATCACTCTTGAGTAAAAGCCTGTGAGGAAGCCTCAGAGAAGAGAGACCAAATGGAACGCACGTATCCACGCAGACATCCAAACCCACACAAATGCACAAAGAGAGACACACACACACACCAAAGCAGCCAAACTCCTAACGTGAAGATTAGGCAGCCATGATGGGGATATTCAAGTCTGAACGAGATAAAAGAAAAGAAAGAAAATGCTTTCCTTAATTGCCGGCTGCCAGACGTCTTATTTTATCTTTTTCTCTCCCATGAGAACGCTGGTTCTCTTATAACACTGTGACAAAGGGGAATGCTAAAAATATGAAGCCAAGACAAGTGACAGCCAAATAAAAAGGTAAGTTATCGTACAGTTCCATAGTCAGGCATGATCAAGGGAAGCAGTCTCGTCACACACAAACACTATTTACAGGCTGTTATCAGGTGGGGATAGGAACCAAACTGGGGCAGAAGTGCGAGCACACTTCCAGCAATTGCACTTCCGATTGGTTCCTTGGTTGAGCTTCATTTGACCTCTCTGCTTGCCGTTGATGGCAAAGAATAAATTGTTGTGTGCTTAATGAAAGGTTGCATAATCACTGGATGTGTGTTGCTTTCACCTTTCTCCTAAGTCATGGAGTTCATGGAGTTATACCAGGGGGGAAAACACACCATCAAACACCAACAGGTCCATGCATTTTTCATTGTCAAGCTAGCTTGATCGCTTGGCTCATTCCAGCAAAAAAAGAATGAGCACGGTGTTGATTGAACGAGACACCTGACCCTGCAAGACCTTTTGTCTTGCATGCCCGACCTCACGGTTGGTGCGGAGGACTTACCAGACACCCAGGATGACGGCCTGCTCCTCGGCAGTGAGGTCGGGCAGTTGATGAAGGCGCGGCTCGGCGAGATTAACCTGGTTGAGCACGGTGTCGTCACCCAGATCGAGGTCCTGTAGACACGCACAAGAGGCACAACTGTCACGCGGGTATACGGTGTAACATCCAACTCACTCAGCCATAGAAAGACAGAATAAACAGAGTGGAAAAATGTAGTATCCGAGTGAGTTGACATCAGAGTTGACAGAGGTGTTACATCCATCAGAAGACCTGACATCTTTCATTCTTAATGAAATGAAAGATGTCACGTCTAACGACTCCTTACACAAAAGGAGTCGTTATCCCCACTTAATTCAGATTGAATGAAAGCATGGTGGTCATCACCAAATACTGTGAAATGATAGATTACGGGCTATTCCTCTGAAATATTATTAGTTTTGATTTCGTCCTTACATTGGGGAGACAGGAAAAGGGGTGAAAATTGTGAACACAGCTTTGTTAATCTATACATGCAAAATTTCACTGCCTGGAAAACTGAGAAGTGACAAGTATGGCGAGTAGCTTTATCTGTGTATCCCAATGAGGTTTGAGGTCTCCATCAAGTGTCCCTCCCATCTACGACGCTGACACTAATGCAGACTGTAACAGATGGTTCCGAATATGTTGTGGAGGTGTTCACGTATGTCAGTTTGGGAGACCGAGCTGAAGCCCACGGAACAGACAAAATAGCTGATGCTGCACTCACCAAGTCCACACATACAAACATTTCACCTTTAACTAGACTAAATTGAGAAGACGTGGTTCTAATCTAATGCACGGTGAGACACCCTGGGATGTTCTCAGCCTCATCAATTTACCTGTCTGCGTTCTCTTGCTCACTGATAAAAGAGGCAGCCATCTGTGGCGAATTGCAAATATGGAGCTTGATCTCATATTGTATTCTTTTATGATTATCAAGTGCTTCTTCTTCATTGGCATTCCAGTGACTCAATCCCTCCTTTTTCATCCGGAATTTGCTTTGGTTGGGTTAAAAAGTAAATATGGGTCACACTCAACATTGAAAATGGATTTTTTGTTAAACCAAAGCACCTTGATTGACATGATGCTTTGTCTGCAGCTCAAGACCTAACACTTGGTGATTGATCAGAGGAGACAGGCAACCCAAGAAAGAGCTGGCTGAACTGAGCTGTGCAGGGAATAAATGTATTTTCTCTAAAGTGATGATTTGTATGCTGCAACTTCTATCTCTTCTGAGGCAACACGGCTAAAATCCAACTGCTGACACAAATTGGAGGTTTGCAGAGTTTTGGGGCTAAAAAGTTGTGTGGGGCCAATGGAACGTTCCTCTACCACCTTTGCATTAAAAAAAATGACCTAAATGTCCTCCTACCGTAAGCTATGGCAATGCGCTTCAGCAATCACACAAGGACGTTATACCACCTCTTTTCATTACAATGGAGACTGCGTGCCAAATACAGTCAGATCCGCGGTGACAGACAGGGCCCCGATTCCTGACAGCGATTATGTTTGGCTGGGGACAGGGAGCATCTGCCTTTCTACTCTCCTCCACTTTGGCATCCCCCCTTCCCCGTTGTGTCCGTTCCAGACAGGCGGCAGCCAGCGAGCTCTGCTTAATGACAGTCTTGATTGAGCCCATTGAGCCCCTACTCCAGTAATGAGGGCATTAGTGGTCTGAGCACAGCAACAAGGAGATGGGCTGGATCCCAGCCACGGCTGAGATGGAGCAAGTCTTGGACCAACTGCAGCACTGTTTAGAGGCCTTTTCAAATAGTACACAGGGGTCGAGTGGGATGGTTAATGCAAAGAGCAAAGCCTCGAGTAAACAGTGAGAGGATGAGGTCACAGCGAGAGCAGATTGATTAAAATTACACCTATATGAATTATTATTCTTCTGACAAGTGTGGCTCAGGGCCAATTTTGATACTTGGCAAGCAGAGATTAATGAGGGAAGTGCTCTGGATTTAAGTGATGTTGTACACCAACAGTCACTGCTGACAAAAATAATCTAGATTGGTGTCAGCAGTAGAGTGATTTAGAGTGTGGTGATCCACTATTGAGCCTTTCTAGAGAACCCAGCGATGCAGATGGACAGAGGGGGTGTGAATAAATTACCAAAGAAAAAAATATGACTAAAGAAAAGGACACAAATGGCAGCCCTGAAAATGACCCCCACTCCTGCTTCAGAAATAAATAGCAGAATCCTACAGAAATCAAGATTCTTCTGTTGCCATCTCAGCCCCTTCAACAATTTTTACTACTACTACTATGACTACTAGTTATAATATATATTTATTCAGGGAGTCTCATTGAACTCAAGAGTGACCCAAGTTACATATAGCATATAATATCAAACAATACTAGTCAGTTACATTAGTCTTTTACACAAACACACAAACTAGTTAAAACAATTACGACTTGTTAAATATAGCAATAAAAACTGATATTGAGGAATGAGTGACTCCAACTTAGTTATTTGCATTTCATTCCAATAGTCGGGTGCATAGTGCCTAAAACCTTCATCAATTCAGCATTAGCCAAAGGAACATTTAGAGCCAAACAGTGGTGGGTTCTGGTGGTCATGATAGATGATGATGTTACTATTGAGCTCAATTCAGATTTTAGGGATCCAGTCAGTTGTAATGGCAGGGCCTTACATAGGAAAACAGAGATGTGCAGTTGCCTTCTAAATGTTAATGAGGACCATCAAACTTTTCCATATAATCACTTTTCGGGCCCTTCCTCACGTCATCACCTTGTCATAACATCTGGAAAGGCAACTCCGTCAGTGTACACATGGAAGAAAGTGAGTGTGTGTGTGGCTGTGGTGAGGATGAGGAGAGACCTAGGACTAACACCTCCTTTCCTTTGACCTCCCCTGAGCCTAATAAGGAACCACAGGGACCCATTGGTCAGTGTGTGTGTGTGTGTGTGTGTGTGTGTGAGGGGGGACCTCTAATCAGCACTTCATTAAGAGGCCAGAGCTACATTCGAACCTCTGGAGTGTTTAAAGGCCCTTTTCCACCATGCATTGAACTGCACCAGATAACAGGAATTCTTGTGTTGCCATTGTGACAAGCAAAGAGACACACTACTGGCCATGGTGCCAGGTGATGCCAGGATGGTGCAGCCACCATCTTTTCCTTGAAGTGAGTCGAAGCAAAACACGTAACCGCTAGTTCCCCCACTGTTAGCATGAGTTCCAGAGGGTTCCTGTTCCATTGAGAACCAGTTTATTCTCGGAACTGGGAGTGTGTTCCACAATGGGGAGGGGGAAATGGACAGATGTACTGTTCACTGGATACACGGTGGGATCGAAGTGGCTCCTGCAGCAATGTATTTCAGAGCAGCCACTCTTTGTAGGTTCAAGAAGCAACTCGCCAAATGGGTTGTGTGAGCTCGATGCATGGCACAGCAGGGTTGACCTCTGGCAGGGGATACAGGTTATCCTCTCACACACTCTTTTAGTAACTAGATTTATTTTCATTAAGATATGACAGGACAAACAAATAATTTAATATTTACTTTGGACTAAATATATGGTTTATACGGACAACTGGCATGCAATCGAACAGATAGTGCTGTGGATAGTAGTCATTACAAATTTCTGCCCATGCCTTCCCAATTCTTTCAAATGGTGTTTCATAAGTGTGGATAAAAATGTGATGGTGCGCCACAAATTCCTTCAAAGAGCTAAAGGTATAATTCTCAAATCCGCCGCTGCCTCTTCCAAGATAACGCTCTTCGATGAGACGCCCATTCAGTTTGAGAAAGATACACGATCACAAAAAAACACCAAGAAGAAAAAAAGAAGAAAAAAGAAAAAGAAAGTGCTTGGAAAAAAAGGTTTTATAACAGTATAGAAACCTCTACCATGTGATTATAGCGATGCAGTGACCTTGCACTGTGGCTTGGCGACGCATCCGATTTGGAACAAAGCGACTCAGAGGAGATCTGGCCTGAGAGGAGTCCTCACGGATTAGGGGGCCGGAGGTTGAGGAGCCCTGAGGTGGAGAGCCGAGACAATGTGGAGGAACAGGTAGCGCTTGTGTGTATGTGGCTGTTTGTGCGTGGGCGGCTAGGACATGGTGGGCCCTAGTGTGTATTTCGCGTAATTGTATGTGAAATTGTGTTTGCCTTTGTGTGTCTCTCTGTGAGGGTATTAGCAGAATATGTGTCAGGAGGAAAAAGCAAGCGAGGGAAGACGGAAAAAG
>OMKR01110683.1:0-17141 GCA_900302355.1 Cyttopsis rosea | reverse complement strand
GTAGTCGGAACCTCGGCCTCGCCGCGCTTTACCACCGTGTTCACTGGGGTCAGTCTGCAGAGGTGCAGCGCGGTCCTGGAGCGTCTCACCCGGGACCCTGTTCAAAGGCAGGAACCAGCTCTAGTCTTGGAGTCGAGCCCAGTGTAGTTTTATTCTTCATTTCATTAAAGGGTTAATGTGCCGCTTGTCATTTCGCCTACAACTTTAAAAGTTAAAGTTTTTTCTCATTACCTGAATATTTAATTAAAGGCAGAGTAGTGGAATATTTTATTTACTTTTTTAAATTTAATTGCACATGTTTAAACAACATTGCATGCATTTATTTTATTTTTATTTATTTTATTTCTGTCAAACAAAGAATTGAATATTCAAACAAAAAGTGTGTGATACTGACTCTAAAATATCAACTCATGATTACACCACCAATCAACAAACAACATTTTGCTAGAAGGTAAAAATAAATTACATCTATAATATCACATCACTGACCAATGGCTTCACACAAGACATTCCTCATACAAGAAGAATGTGAATTGTTTCAAACGAGTTATCAAATAAAAATGCCATTGACTCGGTAACGGCATTTAGAATTGAAGAAGTTTGACATTTGAGCCAAGATTAGAACAGCTTGTCAACACAAATTAACACGGCGGAACGTCAGCATTAGAAATGGCTTAAAAAGGGACTTATTTTCTACTAATACCCGTCACAATAGAAGTACTCGAAACAGCCCGTCCCCAGCCAAGCAGTTGAAAGATGGCCCTAAAATAATGTCATCACTTTACATTTGTGAAAATACAAATCTTATGAATGGATCGCAGTGAAATCAAATAAAATATTAGAAAACCTGTCAAATACTGTATGACAGACACTTGCAAGGACAGTATATATTGCACTTATATAGTTGATGTGATTATTAGGTCAACTTAAAGGATTTTGGTGCAAAAGTAGTGACAGCGGTTTCCACTTTAAAATATATTTTTTAGAATGACCCATTTCTCTTTTTCCTCCTTTTGCATATTCATCTACCAGCTCGTTTCCATTCATGCCGATATGTGCAGGAATCCACATGCATTAGATTTATATTCCTGCCCTCTTGTAGAAGAGCTTGCTTCTTGGCCTGTAATGTTTTGGTAGGTAGTTACCAGTGGGCTACATATGCATTACAATATTTATTCAGAGGAAAAGAAAATTAGATTTTTAAAATATATTCTATTGTCCCCTATTTCCTGGGGCTGATAGAGATGTTCAGATTAAGTAAATTATGACAGGCAGAGCAGCGCTCTACTCAACGTTATGGAGAGATTGTCTGAAATACTCAATGTATAGAAAACATGAGTTAGTAGTGGGCTATAGATGGCAATGATCCTGAATCTTGAGAAGTGGACTCACTTCCTTCACTCACTGTCTCAGGGATACGCACAAGTTTGAAACAGTCCGGTGACTAATATGAAGGGGTGAGATTTGTCAGTGGCTAGTAGAGGGGGGAGGATCACATATTGAAAGACAACATTTATGGCCTATTGGATAAAAAAAAGAACTGACCTAACCTTTTAGGGCCTTAGGTTGCACACATTGTAAAATTATGTATCATATTGAAAGTTGACTAGTAGACAGTTCAGTTGGGTTTTAACAGTTTGTATGAAATGAATAAAGAATGTGATAGTACCAATGTCAGTGTTGCTTCTGTATCATGAAGACACCAACAGCATGAGTCCCAACTTACTGTAGAAGTACACATTAAGGACCATAGTCCTATACAAGCTACAATGATAATTTATGGTCATTATACAATTCGGGGATGCACAACGAGATGCAAGATATAGTCCCATTTGAGTACGGATGATGAATTTAGGAGTCTTGCAGCCCAAGTCTGAAGGTATGACAGCGGACACTTCTGTATCTCTTGCCAGATAGGAGCAGGGTGAACACGCTGTTGCTGGGGTGGGTATACTATATGGAACGTTACTGTATGTGACCTGAAAAGAGGTTCTGTTATCCCCTACCATCCACCAAACACATTCAGGTGTGGCTTTTAACACAACAGCATAGAATGCCATCTTCAACAATATTTTACATGTACATTTCTTTACATGTATAGTATTTTATATGCTCTGGTGCAGTGCCCGTGCAAAATATGCCTGTTCAGAATGGGCTAATAAGGACCTTCCTTCCTCCCTTCATTCTTCTCTCCTCCTTCCAGGACGTGTGGTGTCGAATTTAGTGCGATTCGGACACGCATATTGATATAAAATATTGAATAAACCGTTTACAGCGAGGTTTTAGAGACACTGAACCGAATCGCATCAAATTCAACACTGCATGTCCTGGGGTCCCCAGCAATACACCCACCAAGTGTGAAGGAGATCGGATGAACGCTTGTCAAGATAATCGAAGGACACACCTACGTACATAGAGAGATGACTTGCTTTTATAGATATTTTACATTGGAGCACAGACCAGTGTCTGAGATATAAACCCCACTCAAAATCCAACCTGGAGAGTAGAGACCCTTGAAGCTCTTGGTAACTTCAGCCAAGATTTTAACAATAGGTCTTGGCTCATACAGGCAGATTGACGAGAAGTTGGTCCAAAGCAAAGACTGTTAAGGCACTGCAAACAGTTCAGTGGACAGGGAGGACAAGGACCATGCACCTTTGTGGATAATCGTCACAATAAAATACAGTAAGCCTTCCACAACTGTAAATCTCATCAAATTGACATTTCAAAATATATTTAATAGCAGATAATTTACCTGGTACAAATAATTTTAGTTTTGATACTTGGAAAATCTCAGAAATTCCCCATCAGAGTAAACACCTTTACTGTTATATATACTATGAGCATGTATTATTTAGTGATGCTAAATATCTATTGTAAGAAAAAGGTTTGTTTTAAGTCTTTCATTTTTTTCCTTGGCGGCCTGTTTACAAAGTCTTTGGCCACTTGTTCCAACAGGAACATAATGCAGAAAGAACCCACTACTTCCATTATGAAATAAGTAATGTGTTTGAAATTGATGGCAATTCATTCATTATTTTGTTTTGGACGACCAATCCATCCAAAGCGGGTCACTAGGAAACTTCCATCTCTGCTGTTCTGGTGCCGCTGGATCCTTCTGCTGCTGAAGTGTTCGGCACCAATCGCTCTCGGCTGCCAAACACCTGGACCACTGAAAGCAAAGAAGAGAGATACAAATAAGAATTTTATGAAAAAGATTTAAATTGGTATTTATATAGTAATTAAATGATTGGCATTGTTATGAAAGACAGGCAATTTACATTGTTCAATTCTCCAATGAAGGGGCACACATCAAAAATAATTCTCATATCATTCAACAGTGTTATCAGAGAAGGTAGACAATGATTTTCTTTACAACTTCAACCACAAACAAAAATTAAAAATGAAAAATCATGAACAGCCTATTCAATAAAAATGGCTGATCCAGGGTTGACAATCCATAAAACACACATTCAAAAAGCTAACTACATTCGTTTCTGCAAGTTTCAACATTTTTTGAAACATTTTAAGACTTTTTAATACCATTATGAATGCAATTTAAGACCTATTTCACATCCGTACTGGCAAAAAAAATACGAAGGATATGAAGGAAAATCCCAGAATCCCAGTCCCAGAATTACTTGCAAAGTAAATTAATTTATTCACATTCAACATGTGTTAGGGGTTTCACCAACTAGTCGTCTACTATAACCACTAGTCGGCGCTGTTGGCAGAAGTCAACTAGTCATGGACAACATTTTTGTCAATGTCACCAGATTTACTTTAATAATTATTGTATTAGTAAAATAATTTATAAAAATGTGTATTTACATTTATATCTTAATTCAGCTATGTAGTATTAAAACAATTCTCAGAATTAATTTAATTTACAAAATACAATTTTCATTGTTACCTAGAACTCCTCTCTCTGCTTCTTTCTTCCATAATAGGGGAAAAACGACTAGTCGACTAATATTATGAAAAACTTTGCGATGAGTAAAAAAATCAGTAGTCATGAAACCCCTAGTGTGTGTTGTTCTTGAGTCAGATCTTGTTGAACTTGCACTTACCCATATTAGATGAAAGAAACATTATTCTAGAAATAGCAATTTTTTGATGAGAGGAGACGCCACCATTAGCCCACACACCACATTGTGACACACTAGCTGGGTGAGGTGTGCTCCGATAAAGTCTGACCGGGCTGCACAGTTTGCATTTAGTGGTTATTGGTTCCATGTTGGTTTTGTTTTGTAGTTTTGTTACAGCGTGATCAAAATTGAAGAGTGAAGTTAATGCAACTTTATAAAAGGCCTAAAATTCAGATTATTGTGTTTTAGACTTTTAAAATACTTTTTAAGGACTCGCAGAAACCTTGCTACAATCAAAATGATAAAAAAAAATCGACAAATGGCTGCAACAAATGCTTCATCCAGTGTCAATGATGTGATTGGGATGTAAACAGTACCTGCAGCAACGTCACTGATATCCCAAACTCTCAGGCCTTCTCTCTGTCCTCCAAAAGCATACACAAAGGGCAGGTCTGGGCAGCAGGCTGCACAGAACAAAATGCCCTGAACAGAAACAAGTTATATTAGAACAACACCTTTAAGCAACATAAACTAACAATCCCTTTGTTCATCACAGGGAGTGTCATTAGAAAGAAGAGATGTCTTCCAATGAAAGTTTAATGGTTTGTATTTGTTATTTCCATTGATGCATTTCACACACTTTTGATCATTTGTCTCCTATATGAAACAAATGTACAGGAATTCTTTCATTTCATATCTGCTTGCTTGATTTGATGCTACTGCGACACCCTGATTTGACGTGAAGTCATATATCGCTCTCGGCGAGAGGTTCACTAAGAGGTATCATAGTGAAGGAGCCTCAGTACTTACCATCTTCATGTCCCTTGAGTGCACCAGACTGGGTTTGTTGCCCAAAATATCCCAGATCTTAACGTGTTTGTCTTCCGATGAGGTGATGAGACAACCTTTAATCTGGCTACTCAGTTCCAAACCTGTGTGGAAGAGGAGATTCTTGAGGGATTTTGAAGGGTTAAGTGTTGGACACGACAGGAACACAGTTTTTATCTTTTTATTATTTCTTCTCCTTCGCCTCACCTGTCACTTCTCCGTCATGTGCCTTTAGTGTGAAAACTGGTTTATCCGAACGTGCGTCTAGACAGTAGACAAAGCCGTCATCTGTGCTGGCCTGAAACCACAGCTCGAGTTAACTACTGATCTCAAAACTACTCAATCCAAATTGTTTTGTCATCAACCTGCAAAATAGGGTCATTTTTACAACATCACTCTCACAATTGTCTTTTACAAATGTAGGAAACATCGGAAATTAGATTCAACACGGGTGTATCCAAAATGTAAAATTATAATATATATATATATTTTTTTTTTTATTGGTGCAGGGCCACATTGCCTAAACGTTTCAAAGTAATAAGTTGGAGGCGACGGCCTACCAGGAAGTTGCACGGTGAGAAATGATTCCACAAAACCCGTTCCACTTGACCGCTGAACCTCCAGGTGCGATTGCTTGCATCTGGACTCCGACAGTCGTACAGGATCGCTGACCTTCACGGGTCACAACACAATGTGAAGACATCATTTTTTTAAATCTCACGCCTTATCTAAAAGTCACAGCAATGCTGAATGACACCTACTTATCATATGATCCCGATATGAGCGTCTGAGCCTCAAAGGGGTGGAATGCCAATGTCTGAACCTGAAAAAGAAAATAAATTTTTGCTGATGATCTATAATATCAGATATTCTTCTTCTATTCTTAAGATATTATACACATTCTAAAACTGTTTTTTTTTCCCATCACATACCTTGTCAGTGTGTCTGCGTAGGGTCGTGACTGGTTTACCCTGAGCCAGATCCCACAGAATAACCGTTTCATCTGCTGATGCACTGCTCAACACATTCCTATGGACAGAGGAAGACCCCACACCCACACCCACACACACACTTTAGAACAATGTTTGCAAGAATGTGTAAATTTAGAAAGAAGTTATATCGCATCTGTTGCCTAAAAATCCAATTTTAGAGTGATTACTGACCTCACCAACTTATTCCAAGATAAATCTAGTACTGCATCTGTGTGTCCCTCGATAGGTTCAGCTGCTGCCTGGCGACACATGTAAAACAAAGTTAAACTATTAGAGGTGGTCTTTTTCAGAAGCAAAAATATCTGGAAAACAATTCCCCACTGATTTACAAAACATAACTGTATTTGCATACATGTATTTACACAATATGTGAATTATTTTCTACTATAGAGCAGAGCAAATTCTACCTTTTTGCCCTTTTTCTTCTTCTTGGTGGCCTTTTTACTTCCCAGGGAGAAGGCGGGTTCCAAGCAGTCCACCACATCCAGGTCCCATACGTCGATCTGAGGCGTCATGTTGCCCACGGCGGCGTAGTTTGCTGCAAACACACATGCAGACAAGCTAGGGATGTGAATCCTTAATATTGATTCAGAAAATAGCTGTGAGGAACTAGACCCACGGCATTCACAGGAACTCATTAAAAACTATTAAGCATTATAATGCTTACATTTTGTAGAAAAATATGCATGGATCCTTAGTATAGGGAGAAGTTTTCACATTTTGCAACAGTGTGCAAATATTTAAGTTGCTTTCCCTTTCAGCTCATTTTATTGAAAAATGACTGTCAGACTATCGGTTTGGAAACAGCGCTGCCCAATCTGCCACTGGTGCAATTTACCCAGAATGTTGCAACTAGGCACAAGATTTGAAAAAATGCAAATAGAAATGAACTGGGAGTAGGCTGATTTGCATAACATCAGCAAAATTTATCCATATAGAAAACTTCCTCATCAAAGTACACCTACCTTGTCCTTCAGCAGGATTGGGGTCAAAGTTCAGCCACTCTATACACAGTGGGTACGCAGGCAGCAGAATATCATGATGCACATAGAGAGAATCCTCTTCAGAGTTATAAACTGTAATACGAAAAACAGACAATTATGCATTTGTAGAGAAATGGAAGGAGCTGAGCTGCAGCTTCTTAAGTGACCATGATTTACATTTAGTACATGTTGTCACGTTAAAAATAAGAATATTATAATTTACTATAGATCTCCATGTTGCAGCAGTCTTTCTCTGCCCGGCCCGTAAGAATGAGGTTGTCACTGGGCTTGATCTGGAAATCCTCTCTTTCGTATTGGTCCTTGAGACAGATACATCGCAAATAAGAATCATCACAGAATTAAGTCTGTTTAGGCAAAATGATACCACAACGCTTCACAGATGGGAAGTACGTACTGTGTCTTTAATTGTGATATAAGCATCTTCTTCGTTTGAGCTGAACACAGTGAGTCCCGCCAGACTGTCTCCCAGATTCGATGTCACTGCACAAGAAGGAGGCAATCAGAGGATTATCAACATGATGTTTTCATTTTAATTCTTCCAAATCATTTGTAAAAATATTGGTGCATCTGGACTTTTATACCACTGACCTATGAATTAAGTAGACACATAAATGTGACAACTGCATGCTGGGAATATATTCTGTCACATAATTCAATTCTGGGAGCTGCTTTTGGCAAAATAGTTTTTGATGTGCCCGTCACATTCCACTTGGTTGATAGCACACCAATATATGATGCCACAAACTTGACCAATAATTAATAAATAACATAATAATTAATAAAGTGTTATCTTATCTCATCTTGTATACACTGGGTCAACAGACAGCTTGGAAAGGCACATCAAAGCATTTCTATATTTGTTCTGTGACTTGTAAATCCATTACTGCTGCAAATATTACCCCAGTTGATGAACATATTATTATTTTTAACATCTTAAAGAATAAAAACAAAAACAAACATGAGACATAATCGCATCCTCCTCACCTGTATCCTCCTCATCGTATCTATCCAGGCCATACTCCGCCAACTCGTCTTCTTCCACCCCATCTGCCTTATTCTCAACCTGCTCTCCTTCTGGGACTCCAGCAGCCATCGTCCTGCCATCACTTAACCCCTGCTCGCCACCCATGTCCCCGTCATTCTCCTCCTCATCCTCCTCAGCTTCACGTTCCCTGATGATGAAGAAAAATAGTCAGTTTCACCTATTGATGACGGGATTGAAATCTAAGAAAAAGTGCTCAACTAGTAAAATTAAGAAGAACATACAGACATTATTATTAAACATGAAAACAAAGATGCACTTTACTATTGGAAAGCCAGGCATAGAAACTTTAACTTCAAGACAAGTTGTGGTTGCTTATATTTATTGTTGCATATAATTTATATATGTATATGTGTTTCACCAGGTCTCTTGTAGAAAAGTGATTTTGATCTCATTGACACATGAGATAAAGAAAGCTTTATTACTTATTAGCGAGGCTAGTGAGAATCATGGCATTGATATATTAAATCCATGTGTGCGGGTTAATATTTCATGCATCTAGAATAATGACAACTACTATATAATAATGACTTGTATTGTTGTCAGCATACCCCAAATCTTCCTTAGTTTCAGCAATGATGCGCTGCAGTTCCTCTTGGCTCAACTGAACCTGGGATGGGAGACAATAGATCGGTGATTCTCAACCTTCATCATATCAAAACCGCCCCAATTTGATACGCATTAGGCCACGGATTTGATGAAGATGTGAGAACCGGGGAGATTTTAAACTGGTAGATTATATGAACCAACCGGCCACCGTCCACACTTCCATACCGGTCTACAAATTAAATAGTGAAGTTTAATAACTGTGAATCATTTTTTTTCTGGGCAGCCCCTGGAAGGACACCCGGGGGATTAGACTGGATTAGGCGGCTAATAGACACAACATTATTAACATAACAGCATTGTTATGATTTTATATTGGATCAGGCATCAGTGACGTTAAATCCAGTTAAATTGAAGAATGCTGGACCAGAACCATGGCTTAATTTAAACTTTCCAACATCACACAGGGATTAATATATGAACTATTTTAATAATAATTACAGATAATTACTATTTTAATAAAATAAATAAATAAAAAACCTACGAATTCAAATTGAAGAGACTTCATTAATACACGAAATGAAGCGTTATCTCACATTAAGAGCCTCAGCGCCATCGTCTTGTTGACAGTTTAGCATTTCGGCTAACGTTAGCTTGCAGGTAATGAACCAATAAACGCACTTACTTTGTCTGGAGTTTGTTTTGCGACACCTCGCCTCACCCACCCCACGCAGGTCACCTGCGAACTCATGGCCGGCGAACCGCTCTTCAGCCAAACGGGGTCTCAACCACAACCACAGCAGCAGCAGCAGCAGCAGAGAGCAGAACAGCGCGACGCCGCCAGACGGTCCGCCCAACCCGCAGCGTGTACGGTGCACGCGGGCGGCTCCGGTCCTTCGCGATCGCGCGGTCGCGTGTTGATGACGTCATCGCGAGGCTGACCCGACCGACTGCCCGATCTGGTGGCTTGAGAGTCAAGTGATTTGAGCTGAAGCTTTCTGACCGTTTAGAACAGTTTAATGGTGAATATATATATATTTTTAAAAAAACCTCATAGTAGACAAAGCCGTTTTGCGTTAAAAAAAAGAAAAAAAGAAGACACTTACTTCCTTGCACATGTACCATTGGTTAAACACAGGAAGAATAATGAGACCTGGACAAAGCGGCACCCATTCATCCATCCATTCATTCATTCATCCATTCATCCATCCATTCATCATTTTAGTCAGTGAGCTCATGGCAGTGAATTTAGTGCATTTATTTTTCTCCAAATCCATGTTTGCAAGTCCAACTGCATCGATTAATGGCTTTATTACCACACACACGTGCACATTTCTCTCCACGTAACACTGTTTAAGTGCATTTCCGATTGCTTTTAGCTAATGAAGATAGAACAGCTATTTATGAAAAATATATCGAATATATCGAAAAAGTCAGAGAATCGAACAAAATCCAATCACTGAACAAATAACATAAAAAACAACATTTAGTGGCATCAAAACCCGTCGACAGAAACCTGTGTAACGTTGATATACTCGTCGTATTCGTTCATGATTCTCAATGCGAACAGTGTTCAGTGTTCTCAATGCAAAATACAGTAGGAATATCAATAGAACGTTGCGTCCAAAGCGTAAACATCTCTCGCTTTGGGTAATAATACTGGTCAGCAAAAATGAAACAAAACGTCCAACAGCGCGAGATATGGTTCATGGCTGTGGATGCGACCCAGCTCACTGGATAAAACACAACACTCACAAGAGAATGGACACAAACAATGTATGCACTGATGGTGACTGTTAGTATTATTATTATTATTATTGTTATTATTATTATTATTATCGAAGACATTGAACACACACGTTGTCTTATTGACTCTTCAGCGAGTGCTAAAATAAAATAAAAAAGGGCAGAAAGCAGATCTTTGTGCAAATGCATGCGGGTGATACTGATGAAGACCATAACACAATATGTTGATTGACATTTTGAGAGATAAAAATACACTTCTCGGGATGTTGAGAGGACGGAGGTATGTCCAACTTTTGTTCCTTTTCTTGTTTCTTTTTATCTTGACGTTTTGGACACCGCGCTGCTCCGGACACCGCGGGCAAAGTCGGTACAAACTTTGAAATGAGGCCATGTACATGTAATATGAGTGAAGATTCAGCAACTGCATTGCCTATTTCTCGCATCAAATTTGTTCAGAAACAGATTTTGATGGACTGATTCACTGAAATAGTGAATGATTATCTTCTTCACACAGAAGTGGGAGAAACAGTCCCGGGGTGGGTGTGGCACACGCACACGCATACACGCACACTGAATCGGCCTGAATCAAATTGTCTGGAACAATAGAGACACAGGTTAGAATGGCTAGAATGAATAATCAGAGTGGTATTTTCAGCACTTCAAAGACACGTTCTGGGACCTCAGAGACCTGGATTAACCTGTTGAAAAGGAGCATGATATGGCTCCTTTAAATAATCAGTTCATCCTCATGCTATTGGCTTGCTTTCGCCTTTTTTCTTTTTCTTTTCTCTTTATCGTCAGAAATCCAAGTCCAGCATCTCGTTGTCCATGTTTTCCTCCTCCGTGGGTCTGAGGATCTCGTCGTCGGCCGGTTTCTTGCACTTGGTGACCAGCTTGAGTTTGGCCTCGTGGAGGATGACCTGCGTCAGATAGCGCTCCCTCTTGATCTGCTCTTTGACGGCTTCCGGGACGTCCGGGATCATGTAGGACAGGATGAACTTGGTGAGGTAAACTATGTGCTGCCGGGAGGAGGAGGAGGAAGACGTCAGAGGAGTTCATGGTCGGAATACTACAGATGAGTCTGGATTAACGCGGTTCTACAAAGGGGAGCGGGCTAAAGATCCTCCACAGCGACGAGTAAGACAGATGTCAAATGACAGGAAGCTTTTGGCTGCAGTCAGGTGCTGCAACTGGGTATTAATATAGTTTTAGGGGGCGATTACTTTTTCACATTGGTGTTATGGGTGTTTGATCACATTTTTTTCCATTAAATAAATGAAATAAGAATTTAAAAAATGTGTTTGTTTTTACTCAGGTTCATTTGTCTTGTATTAATTACCATTTGTCTAAAGATCTGATAAAGTTCAGTACGACAAATATGCAATAATAGAGGTAATTACTCAGGAAGGGGGCAAATACAATTTCATGGCACATGTTTTTCTGAACATACTGAAAGGAAAGCCACTGAATTAAAAACGGTTTAAAATTAAATGGATCTCAATTTTTGTATTTTCAGAAAGATTACTTTATAAGTTCTTACATACCTCTACAACAATGATAAAAGCCAGTTTGGCAGCGATCACATGCCAGTACATCATTGTGTACTCATATTGCCGGTAATGGCCCGGTGGATACCGGAAATCTCGATACCTAAAAGAGATAAACAACAGCTTTTGCGTGGCAACAAAGAACAATGCGGAAAAACATCTGCAGAATGCAGTTTCAACTAAGAATCCAACTACAATAAAACTAAAACCATCAAACCACAGCCTATAGATTTTTAATGGCCAAAGGCATTTTGCATATGATTACATAAGATGTAATTGTTTCTTACTAAGATGTAATTACATAATAATCTGCTCCATTTTATGCAATTTAATTAATAATTGCTGAAAATAGTGGATGAAAAAAGAGGCTTTTATTGTGAAATGAATTTCACAATAAAAGTATAGAAAACTATAGTGCTCATGTTATGCTTATTTTGATATACAAATATACAATATATATATATATATATAATATAATATAAAAATATAATATATAATAATTAATTATGTGTAATTTTCTCAGAGTTCATTTTAAAAACAAAATTCAATTCAGTTCTTTGTTTCCCTTGTGTCGTGTACCTGCAGGTGGTGATCCCGCTGAAGCGGTACGCTGCGTTGGGCTGACTCCGGTTGGAGAAGTCGTCCACATTGAAAATGGACAGGGTGCTGTTGATGTATCCCTCCATGGTGTGCCCCGGGTGCTCGCCATACGGGAACACGGAGAAGGACCAGTAGTAAACCAAGCGCGGGATCATGTCCGAGGTGAAGGCAATGATCATTGCCTGTTGAGGAAACAGGAAGCCGGAGGAGAATATAAGGACCTGGGAATTAAAGCCTAATGAAGCTTGCAAAAAGTCAAAAATCTGCTGCTGTTAATGTATGCTCACCAGGGGGAGCATCAAATCCTCATACCTCGGCTGCTTTTAAACTTCTCATTGTACAGTTTTTTTTACGGTAATTGAGTAGCATGTGGTAGATATGGAAATAACAGTAGCCTCATCCCTATGATGAGTCCCTTTTCAACTCGTCTGAACTTTCAACCGTGTGGGATGCAATGCAAAAGACATGTTGAAGTCCCTGAGTTACAAAGCGTACGCTGTGGCCCGGTGAACACAAAAATAAACAACATATTTTCTGGAAGGATTTATGATCATGGAAAGTCACTCTCAATTTCTTTGGTAAAGTAATTATCAATCATAGAGCTGCAGATTATTCTCTTGAATAAACTGTAATTGTATGCTTTAAGTTGCACATATGTTCTTTTTTCTTTTCTTTTTTAATTCTTTTTTTATTCTGGGACAGCAATTTATATTGCAAGACATACATAATAGGAAAGGCAGTTTTATTTATTCTGCCGTCCGCAGATTTCTTTTTCGGAATGTAAGAACTTTATACATATTAGGAGAGGTAAAATGTGCACATAAGGACCATGAAAAGAGTATCAGGAGGAAATTTGAGAAAATAAAAATCAGTGAGAACAAAACAACACTACAGGGTCACCCGTTAGACCGGTTGCAGAGGCCCCACATATTAGACCCATTTGGTCCATAATTTAATAAACAAATCTCTCTGGAGATGGAGGGAAAAGGTAATCTTTTCCATGACATACAGTAATGTCATTCACTATGTCTATCCACTCCTGTAGTGTGGGGGGTTCGGGAAGTAACCAGCGCCTTATGAGCGGAACAGATATCAAAATACCAAATATATATTTATCAGGTGGCCTTGCCTGAAAATCAACATTTCCTAAAAAAATTGCAAGGGCAGATCAGTGTTAAGTATGCTTTTTAGTGCTTTGTGAAACTCTGCCCGGAAAGGTTTTATCACTGGACACTCCCAAATGTATATGCCAGTGATTGGCTTCCCGAAACCCATTGTCTGCAACATTTGGCATCCCCTCCAGCAAAATGTGCTTTCCGCTTCGGTGAAACAGATAGAACACTTCCACCCAAACTCCCGCCATATTTAAAAAAAATCTCATTTGTCATGTACATATATGTTACCCCTGCCCTTTACTTCGACCTCGTGCCCTTATATGTGACTTCTACTTGTACGGTTGTACTTCTTATCTGTTTGTGCCTACTACGTAGTTGTTGCTTGCCTTGCCATAAGAATTTCATTGTCCAGAATGACCTTGTGTTGTACTGTACATTTGACAAATAAAACACTTTGACTTTGACTTTGACTTTGACTTTGAGAGTTGGTGCATTTCCACTGAAATTTACACAAATCCAGCCAATCTGCACATATATTCTTTTAAACCTAAATTTTCACCTTTCACTATTAAAGTGGGAGTGTGGGAGGCTCGTCAGAATTCAGGCTTGCCCACGAATGGTTAAGGCAGTGGAAACACTGAGCTATTTAATAGCATTGTTTTGGATATGCATGCAGTGTAATGCGAAAAAAAGCAGAAAAAACCTTCCTCAGAATGCCATGTACAGTCATCTGTTTTTCATACCTCGCCATCATCGGGAGGAAATGAGTCACTTACATTTGTTGCCACAGCCAGGATGGCCACACCCTGCAGAATGGGCTGCCAGGCCCCGATGTCCTGAGCCTTCTCCGGGACCACGCGGCGGAACTGAGTGGTGATCTTCCACGCGTCGACCCGAATCTCAAACAGGTTGTTGACCAGAGCCAGGACTGGAGCCAGGGGGAAGGAGGCCACAAAGAGTGTGACGAACCCAAACTGGATCACTGTGGGACACAAGAGGACACAGCACTGGGTGTAAAGCTCAGCATGGCTGTGTGTATGGAATAAGGTGTTACATACTGTACGTGCCTTTCCTTTACTATATAAATAAGCTTTAAAGAACATGGACTCCACACAAGGTGAAACATGTACAGTATGCAGCCGTTTGACACCCACACAAAAACAGACATATGGATATATGCACAGTATGTGCACACACACAGACACAGGCTCACACACACTAGTGAAATGGTATGTAACTATGTAACTAATGCAGAAGGTATGAAGGTATCACAGGAATGCCAAATATGTCATGTGCATTCATATGAAGGATTAGATCTGTCTGTAGGATTAGATATGTAAATAATGATATGAATCAATAAATTAAGCAATTTTACATTAAAAATAAAATGTGTATCTCTTTAGTATTAATTATTTATGATATTTTTTAATAAATAAATTAATATTTATTACGTATTTATTAATGTATCTAATTATTGTTTTTTCTGTATTATTTAATTTAATATTTATTCATTTCTGTATATATTTATTACTGCATTTGAACCTTTTTAATTAACATTCTATATTTTTTGTTCCCATATTTCCACATTAAAGGTGCAGTGTGTAGAATTTAGTGGCATTTTGCGGAACGGACATGGCAGAAATGGAATATAATATTCAGTATGTATTAATTAGTGTATAATCCCATGAAAATATGAATTGTTGTGTTTTCTTTACCTTAGAATGAACTGTATATATGTACATGGAGGCTGGAGCCCCTTCCACGGAGGCCGCCATGTTGCACCGCCATGTTTCTACAGTAGCCCAGAACGGATAAACCAAACATTTTTCGCGTTTTTTGCGAGTTTTCCAGCCACCGTAGCTTCTCCTACACGGAGGGGAATTCAATTGGTTGCAATCTGCAACCTCTGCGCTAGTGACCACTAAATTATACACACTGCACCTTTAAAGATGCACAGCTTGTGGTCCTACTTTTTCTTTTAACCAAGGCTCACCCATCTCCAGATACTCGTAGAACAGTCCTAGTTTTCCAATGGGCTGCAGCTGGTAGTCCTGCTCCCAGCGAGGAACCACCTTCTCCGAGCCCACGCGGGTGCAGTATCGGAAGATCAAATTCTTCACCCACCTAAGGAGGAATAACAGGTTTCCATCAGTGCTCGTTCAGAACTGCTGTTGTCATGGTTTGATCTTCCAAGCCAAAAGCCCCAAAAAAATGCACGACATCTGTTATCAAACCAACCAACGTCACTGAGGTATGCTCACTATTCGCTTGGTTAAAATCTAGTATGAGAAGGATTCTCCGCCCCTTCTAAAGTGGTTATACACTCCAGGCCTATATGGTGTCGTAATGTCATTTGTTGATGTAATATTTTGCAATAAAGATGTAAAACTTTTGCAATAAAACCCTCTCATATTTTGAGTACGTACGGCATTAAGACCTCCTGGATGTTATTCCAGATGGCTTTTCCTCCCATGATGACAGTGAGCTGGGTGGTCAACTCGATCAGACAACCACCAGGGTCACACTGCAAATAAAACCAGACAAGAAAAAGGTCAGAGCTGGAGCAAGGTAACTCAGTACATTGTTAAGAAAATGAATGGATTGATTTATGGCTATAGAGAGTGGATAGCAGAATAGATACTAAAAACTTTTTTTCTTTAAAGTGCTTTACTACAGAGCCCCTAATGGGACGTGAGTAGAATAAATGAGGGGACATGAGACATTTCTTTTATCAAAGTGTCTTGTGCGCACAAGATGAAATTTTCTTTTTTGCTCAACCGGAAGGACTGATTTCCAAGTTACGCTGGAACGCAGAGTAATTATCTTCCTTCCAATGTAACAACCTGTTGTAACCATAATGGGTGTCCTACTGAAATAATGTTACACTGTTAAACACTGTGTTAGAGTTCTCCTTAACAACGGTGTGACATTAAACATGTAAAAAATAATATTTTTCCATACTGAAAGTATATTTTTAGTCTATAAAGTGTTAAAATATATAGTGTTATGTATATTTCTGCCAATTTGTACTTTTTTCATTGTTTCCCCCGAACAGAGCCAATGGAACGCAATTTATCTCGGAAGTGGGCAGTGCAGACTCGGAATTGCCGATTTCCGAGTTTGACTGGAACGCAGCATCACACACATCTGTACTTTTCTAGTCAAGCACACTACAATACGGATATGAATACCTTCTTTGTTAAAATCTTGTGTGCACAAGAATCTATTTCGGTTGAGTAAAAAAAAAAACCATTTAAATACTATACCACGAGTATGGGAATTTGAGAGAATTTGTGCGTACGGAACCCCCCTGGTGACATTGGTGGGAAAAATATTATTGTGTGGCCACGAGTTAGTAATGCGTGGCAACGAGATAAATAAGTTGTGGCCACAACTTTATTATTGAGTGGCCACGACTTTCAATATGTAGTTCAATATTCAGATGGGGAGAGCGGCTGATTGCGTCCCCGGAATGAGGTGCAGCTTCCCAGACAGCGGCAGCGCTGCGAGTTGGTGCTGTTGCGTATTAGGGACCGTCTACAAAAATTTTAATAGCCACCATTTTAATAGGACACAGACTACATGTTGCACAGCCATTCAATTTCGAAATAAAAGTTCCTGTTTTTATATATA
>OMKR01110682.1:0-19054 GCA_900302355.1 Cyttopsis rosea | reverse complement strand
CTCCACCTCTCCCTGCACCCGGTTCCAGTATTCCTGGGGCTGCTGGAAACACACAGGTGAGTAAAGAGTCTTTCCTAGATGGATGGCTTGTTTGTGAGGCTTTTCAACTCCCTTGCATGCAGTTTTCTGATGTTTTTATATGATGATGTCTGAAACTCAAAAATAAAATTTCCATTCCTCTATTTGTGGAATGGTTGCTTTGAACTCTTATCTGCTCATAATACTGTATGTTTTGAGTCTCGTGATGAATACCCTTGACACAAGTTTCCTGCGACCACGAGATTGTCCGCTAGGCTAAAGAGTGAGTAAGTTATCATGTCCACTGCAGTGCTTCCTAACTCTGCAAAGGTATAGGTATACCTGGATTTGATAATGAGTTTTCAAATCCAGATAATGTTTTACTGTGGAATTTCCCTTTGTTAGCTCCATTAAACAGTATACACTCACACCGTTTATTGGGAGCCAATACAAGAAAATGTTTGATATATAATCAAATGTTCTCCCTTAGAGACCATGAACATGCTTCTATTTGTCAAAAAAGCAGAAAATCAAGTAGCTTTTCTTTAATATCTGGCATGTTTGATATGGGTCTTGGTATATGTTTTTTTTTTTTGTATTTGGGATATTGAGGTGACTTATGTATGCAAAGGTTTGTCAACAGCATTTGAATTTATGTCAAATATGTCATCAGTCCAAATTCACCTTGGAGTTATCGCACACATTAATTAATCCAAAGAACATTTCCCTTTTAACTGCCAACAAATATTGCCTATCAAAGCCAATATTACCTTTTAGAGATATTAAAGTATTCATAGTGCAAAATGGCACTAAATGATGTTGGGCACAGCCCTGTGAAATACACAAACTTGTGTAATCTAGGCTGTTAATTACACTACGTGAAGTGTAGGATTTCACTACGTGAAGAAGAATGTTCGATATGATAAAATGTAGATTAAAATCTGTAGATAAAAAATGTGTTTTTGTGTTGCTGTTTTTTTAACCCTTTTTTCTCTCTCCTTTTCTCTTTGTCAGAGAATAATGGAGAAGCAGACTAGCTTTGATAAACAGCTGGACTCTCTAACTGACCTGCTTTCTGAAATGGAGACGCGGGGACCCTTCAACCCCAAGGTACAAAACAGGCAACCAACAGAAAACAAGATTTCTGTTAGGATTTAAACAATTTCACAATACTGCATTTGTCTTTGCAGAAGCAGATAGAGCTTTTGCTAGAAAGAAGCTAAACGGACCAGAAGGGAATTGAAAGTCGCTGTTGAGTCATAGCAGGCTAAACACCATGTCAACAAAGAGGATGAATCAGAAGCACCGGACAGACAATAAAGAAAGACAGTGAGGTCAGCGAAGTTAGTTTTGCGAGATGCCCTGTTGGTTTTCGCTTCATCTCCGTTCAGGATGAAAGTTCAGTGCTGAGGCAATTGCATACAGCCTACATCAGAATAAAAGGAATATAAAGAATGAGAGAGGTGGTGAGTCATGGTGACAGAGTAAGACGTGTTCAGAGAGAGGGTGATGCACGCAGAACTGAGTGGGAGCGCATGAGAGTGCGTTGAGGCCGCAATGTGCTGCCAAGGGTCCAGCGAAAGGGCCATAAATGGAGAGTGTTTTTATCCAACCGGGGGGAACTGGATCGGGGTAGAATAATGTTGGCACAAATCTGCAAAATAAGCTTCAGCCGGAGTCATTACATCCGATAGGCTTAAACTGTTTGCTTGAGTCAAAATACCTCATTCCATGTCATTGAAAATATTTGCACCTCTTCAGCAATGATTCTGCGATAGCTGTAGATGGATGATAATGTTTCTACTTTCTTGTTTGCATGACTGCTGTTGTTCTACAACAGCAATTTGACACCATACAGGTGGCAAATTGAGGTATAATGTGTTTACTAGTCAGCACACACAATTTACATTACCCCTTCCGACATTATGGTTCCATTTGAAAGGTGGGACCACCGTTGCTTTAACATGAAATGAAAACAAATGCAGTACAAGGTGCAAAAATACACAAAAATGTGTTGCCGTAATTGTCATTGAGACCAGGAGATGATTTTAAGGGAGGTTTCCTCACCATATGGTTAAAATTTCTAATACAATATTAGAAAGCTAAAAAAGTGACCTATGATCAGGAAAATGGATGTGCTAACTAGTAAATGGGCTAAAACTCAATTCGACATCATATGGTCGCTTTTTATGCATTAACTTTAACCAACTATAAAAAAGTAACTGTTTATTGATGTTGTTGTTTTTGTTACTGTTGTGTCCACAGTTACCAAGCCAGTATTCTTCAGCACCAGCACCCAAGCCATTGGCTCCTCCCCCAACTGCTCCCAAGCCAACCCTCTCCTTCCTCCCCCCTCCAGAAATGGGAGACCGCCCACCTCCCGCACCGTGGGCCGAGGAGCTTAAAGCCCGAACGAATCGACAAGCGAATCAAAATCCCGTATCGGCTGCTGCTCCGCCGCCCCCGACTCAGCCGTTTGCTAAAGCCCCGGCTGTGGCCCCAAAGTCTGGCTTTGGAGCAAAAACCGCAACCTCTGCAGCTTCTCTGGCACAGAAATTGAATCAGAACCTGAACCACACCCCTACGCAGTTTGGTGGTGCACCCAAACCTTCTCCTGCCCCCACCTCTTTCCCCCCAGCTCCCCCCGCTGCTCCTCCTGCTCCACCTCCTGCTCCGTCAAGCAGCACGGCGGCTCCTCTGGCCTCCACTGACATTAAGAGTAACCCCACTTTTAGCCATGACAATGTGAGACCAACTCCCCCCGTTCATGCTCCTCCTCCCCAGCCAAAGGCCATGGTATCTCCACCTTCCTCCTTCAGGCAACCAATGAAAACACCACCTTCTTCAACGGTACGCTGCAGTTACTTTGTTCAGACTATGATTCGGCATGGCATGTACAATAGAAAGTCACCAGACGTACAAATGAGGGCGATGCGCTACACAAGATATTCAAAACCCTAGTTTTTAAACCGAAAATAACAAAGGCCCTATTAGGCAAGGGATGCACCTACCTATTCAAATATAGAACCATGTAACTTAAACATTTGGTGTGTGTGCGTCTGTGTCTGTGTCTACAACTACGAGCAGCCCTCACCTGGTCCGGTGGCGATCCCGGGCGGTGGCGTTCCTCTCAACATGAGAGAAGTGGAAGAGCTTGAGAGAATGACCAAGGACTTTATCAAAGACATGGACACACATGCACCTGTCATCACATCCCCTCCTACAGGTACACACAAGCACAGCCGTAATGAGATTGGCTTATAGGGGATCATTTCATAATGTGCTTACTCATACAGGGGGGTTTAATAATAATGAATCAGTCATCTTGTATGTATTGTATATTATTTCCAAACCTCTCTTTCTCCCTCCCGCCTCAGAGGTCTGTGGGAAATGTGGAGAGTCTCTGTCCCGCTCTCAGCCAGCAGTTCGAGCCATGGACAAGCTCTTCCACTCAAACTGCTTCTGCTGCATGTCCTGTCATCGCCCCCTGCAGGGCATGCAGTTCTATGACAGAGATGGCGCACCTCAGTGCGAGGATTGCTACACAGTGAGTAGATACAAAGTTAGATAGATAAGACTTTTATTAATCCCCGGAAGGGAAATTCAGTTGTTACAGCAGCAGAAGTGTAGGTAGTGCAAGTAGGAACTTGATAGAACAGGGCTGACTTGCCCTGTTCTATCAAAAGGGATAATAAAAAAATAAAATTGTACACATCTATAAACAAAAGTTAATGGGGAGTACCACAATGCTAACTTGTGAGCCCAATATGGGCAGGTGGCGGTTATGCTAAAGTTAAATACAATTGGTATATAACAGTGCGGTTGCAGAATAGTTGTGAAAAGTAATGGTAATAATGACATTATGATAATACTAACTGCTTTACTAATAATAACAATAATAAGGATAACACAACCAATAGTAATGATAACAGTAGCAGTGTTAATGGTGGTAATACTAATAATAATAATTGTATATAATTATAGCGGTTAATAATTATAAAGGTTTTGGAGAGAGGAAAGGAGCAATTATTTCCCTGAACTGGGCCGAAGGTTGCCACACCCCATCCCTCTTACCCCCTCCTTTATTGTTATTATATTATACAAACAATTGTTATTATACAGTTATTATTATTTTATACCAAGACAAATATTTTATAATCTCTGTGCCGTGATCTCACAAAATTACTGATATTGTTGCTCAATTTCAGAATTCGCTGGCAGTGTGTTCCCGATGTGGGGAGAGGATAACGGACCGCGTGCTGAAGGCGGTGGGACAGTGTTTCCATGCCCATTGTTTCCGCTGCAGCACTTGCTCCTGTAGCCTGGAGGGGGCGCCATTCATCACTGATGACAACAACAACCCTTACTGTGTCCAGGACTACCACAGGTGGCAGCTAATTCCTCTTAGCGTGAGACTAAAGGTGTGAGAGCAGCACATCTAATGGTTTCCTTTCCAACGCTCCGTTATAGGCGTTTCTCCCCTCTGTGTGTGAGCTGCAATGAGCCCATTGTTCCTGCTCCAGGCAGCGAGGAAACGGTCCGAGTGGTCGCCCTCGACAAGAACTTCCACCTCAAGTGTTATCGGTGTGAGGTAATAAAAAAAACACATTGTATCCACTGCACTCTAGACATTTCTCTGTACTTTTTTTTTTTTTTATTAAGCTCTAGAAGTTTCTTAAAGAAATCCTGAATTCTCCATTTGTTGTTGTAGGATTGTGCCCGGCCCCTGTCCATAGAGGCTGATGCAGATGGCTGCTACCCGTTAGATGGCAGAATCCTGTGTATGAAGTGCCACACCCAACGAGCCAAGCAGGCCATGCAGTGATTGGTGGAAAGAGCTGTCACTCAGTAACACTATGAACCAAAAGCACAGGATTCATTCAGTCGCCATTCTGCCTTTGCAATAGGGCTTTGTGTACGTGTGCAGGTGTGTGTGTGGTATGAAAGCGTGTCTCGTGAAAGAGTTTGTTTGCATGCCTAAGTGGTGTCGTGTCTCTCCTTTTTGCGCTAACTGCTCGTCAATGCGGAGGTAATGTACTGCATTGAAATCAATTTCTCCTATCTTTAATTTCATCTCCTGATCCCTCTCCCGATACCCTTTGTGTGCCAGAGTATTAATTCATGGCCCTTCTATGTTTACAAATAATCTCCTAGCATACTTGCACAAAACCGCTTGATTAAAGGAGCAATCCAATTGGTCTAACATCAACCCAATCTTTTTATTAATGTAGCCTCCTCTGCTGATAGCCATATTTTCATCCTTAGGCTTCAGACATTGAAACGTTTCTTAGCTGTAGTGTGAGGAGAAAATATGTACAGACCACCTTGACCGCTGACGGGTCTTGACGCTATAGTTTGCAGGTGTTACAGAATTCCTTGAGCACTTTGGATGTCGGTGCCTGCAAGCATGTTGCTTTCCTCCCCTCAGAGAGCTGTCTGTCAGCCGAAACCATCTCTCCGAGCATTGCATCACCAGCTCCATTAGGGCTATAGCCTGACTGCAAAAAACAAAACAAACGGTGAATGTTGCTTTTTTGTGATATTGATTTGTTGGTTTTATAGGTATGCATGGTTCAATTGCACCTAGTGTGAAATTAATGCAGCACATTATAAATTAACAAAATGAACAAATTATCTATATTTTAAAGATGTAGCTGTATTAAGCATTATCAAATGCATGTTACAAACTATGAGTCAAGACATGAAAGGTTTGCAAAGCTCAGAATCCATTCCATTGATTTTATCAAGTGCATTGTAACGGATATCAGCTGCATGGCTGGGAAAATGACCTATTGTGTTTTTATTGCACAGATCCATGATATTCTCATTTTGCTGAAATTAATTTTGACCAGCTATATCCCTTTACTCTCACTTTGACAATAAGTCATAGCATAGGATACACCAGTGTTTTATTAACAAACATGTGATGCTTCTGTATGGCCTTTCTACGAATGGAAATTATACATTTTATGGAGCTTTTTGTTAAATGTAAGGTTTTTTTTTTGTTTTTTTTTACTAAACTAAACCAAATAGCCAGTCCTGATAGCGAGATATAAAAAAGTAGCATTCAGCTTTCATGTTCAGCTTTTTAGATTTAGCCTATTCGAGAACAGGTTGTGCAAAGTGACCAAATAAGAAAAAAATACAAAAAGAGGCAAGTTCAAAATCTGACCGCTGTTGGAAAACACTCTAATTGTTCAAAACAGTCTTTCAGTTGTTTTGAGCTTCACTAAGTTTGCTTTGTATCCGTTTAATTTGGTTAGTGTGTACATTATAATGACCTAACTATGTTCTAATGTTATAGTGAAAACCACTATTTCCATTAATCGCTTACTGTACGGTAGTGTGTTGATACTGATTATATACTCCTTTATTCATCGTAATTTACATTGGTTGAATACCGAGGTTTCTTTGATTTCATTTTTAACCTGGCAGTGTGCCTTCGTTGCCCTTGTATTCCACCATTCCTTTCCTGTTTATCCTGCTTTGCCTTCCACAGCAATTAATTATTTTTTAAATAGATTTTTGTCCTGACTCTGTAAAACAACATACAGGATGACAAACACCAAATGGAAAGATGTGTCCCAGCATTGCATGTTAGTTATGTTGGTGGTGGTGATTATTTAGTATTATATCAAAGTGTTTTTGTTCTCCTTTTATTGCACGGTGTAGTCCACTTTGTGACCCTTCATCATTACATTGTGATGATCATGTGATGATTCCTTCACAGCTGCATTCATTGTGTTTTACATTCTATAATATAAAGTAAATGCCTTGGTTTTTTTTTCATACTTTTTATATATATATATATAAGTTCCATTTGCATTTGTGTGAATGTGTATATGTTTATGGTCAGCATTACCCTTAAATTGGCTGTATTAAAGGAAAATAAATAAACTTCTAATCTTCCTAGAACTGTCTTTCTTCATATTGATAGGACTTGTATTATACATGTTATACAATGTAAAAAATAATTTAAATGTAAATAACATTTATAAACGGTTTAATGTTAATTTTACAAAAATGAGGAAAGCTTGTTGATCCTTAATGTTTTTCTGCTCTGTATCCATGTGACATCCGTGTAGCGTGTTTAGTGACCTACAGGACGCAAGCCGCCTCTTATCAGCTCACACCAGCTGTGTGTTGCACTGATAGTGACGATCGTGGACACACGTCTAAGTGTTTGTGTGTTTACTTCTCAGGAAGTACGGCCTTGTATGAAAAGTAACAATGTATAACCAATGGCTATTTTTTGCCTTATTTTACAGATGTAAGCATTTGGCCTGTCCAGCACAGACAGACTATCAAAGTAATATACCATTAATCCTTTTTAATGTGAGTCTTTACGTAGGGATGGCGGTGCTTGAAAATGAATCCTTGCCTATGTTTCAGAGTAGAACTAAGGAAGCACTACATTATCTCGTCACTGACGTGCAGAGTAAAGACGTAGCCTGCAGCCTCTTTTTATCAGAATGTCAAATGAGGAGAGGAGTGATGAAAGGAGATAGCGAGGAAGCTGCACATACAAAACACTGAAAAAAAAATTAAAAACAGAGGATGCGACAAGTTGGACATCTAGATTGTTGGTCATCTTAACTGCTAGGAATATGAATGGAAACCAACAAGCACCTGAGGTAGGAGTCACAGTCAGACACAAGCTGTTGTGCATAAATTTTTTATTTTTGTCCCAATGTTCTAATGCTGTGCAACCATGTTCACAATGCTGGGAGTTTGTGTGAAATTAAGTATTGAGTCATTGCATTAGATAAATTAACATTTCAATATATCATTAATGGACCTTTAGATAGAGATAGTCCAGTTAATTATCAAGAGTGCATTGTGCTATTAAAATGTCATACAATCATTGTAGGATTCTATTACATATTTTGTATAGATATAAAGCCATAGATCTCGCCTCGATGGAACCTAACAACATTGTGCTCGTTTGTCAAGAATTGGATGTATTCAGATTCCTGTTTCTCTTGCTTCAGTCATCATTCTTTCAGCAGCAACCCAGCCCCCAAGCTCCCGGCCCGGCCCGGCCACAGCTTAACGCCTTCACCCAACATGGACATCCGGCCGCTTCACCATCCCAGTCTGCCGCTGAGCTCCAGCCTCAGGCAGGCTCTCCTACCTCCCGGCACCAAGCACAGCTCCAGCTCCAGATCGTCATAGAAGCCAAACCTGCGCGGACCAGACACCAAACACTCGTTCTGCTCCTCTTAGGCTCTTCCTTCTGTGCCGCCGTCCTCGGCTTGGTTTACTATCTCCAAACTGAGGGCTCAGGGGGGAAACCGGCCGGCACAGGTACAGCGCGGGACACAGATGCAACACGATGGTTATGAATAATGAGGTGTAACTTTCAGGTTCAGAAAGTAAAAGTCCTCCCCAACCACGTGGATGTATTTACAAGCGCAACCCATGAGCGGACTCCATCTCTGGGTTCTGTCTAATCTTTCTTTCTTTTTAATCTTTCTTTCCTACAGTAACTCAGTGTGTATCCCGGGCCTGTCAGAGGGCCTCGGCTCGTCTGTCCCTCTCCGTCGATCCCTTCGCCCGGCCCTGCGATTACTACCTCTTCACGTGTGGGTCGGATGGACCTGCCGCCGATGGTCAGCGTCCGCAGGGGAAAAGAGGAGCGCTGGATAGAGATATGGAAGGAGGGAAAATACTGGACAGAAAATCTGCATTGATTCTACATCTGAGGGAGATTTTGGGTAAGAGAGTCGGCTGTCTTTTTGTTTTTTGTTTATTTTATTGAAAACCATGACCAAAGAAACCTCCATCACAGAAAATTGAGGCTTTTTCAGAGGTAGTGCCTATCGTGCCCATGTCCTTTTAAAAACCAAGTCAAAATCGTGTTTTGCTTTAACCTTATGTTAGAATCAGAGAACGGCTCTGGTTCAGCCGTGCAAAAGGCCAAAGAGTTTTACCGTTCCTGTTTGGACACCAAATCCATCGAGAGCGCTGGAGCAGAGCCCTTCCTTACACTGATCCAGAAGGTAAGATGATTACCTGTCGTGGGAGCAGGGCTGGCACGGGTACCAATATTTCTAGATATCAAACTTTATTTATTAATACTGGAAATACTGAATATTTTAGTACCTAGCTCTATTTTTTTTTTTTTTTTTTTTTTGCTTCTTTATTGAATCACAAACACAAACATGGCTCACACACACTGTGTGACACTCCATCATTATACAAAACACATGAGAATGTTTGCCTTGTACTGAAAACCTATGATTTCCACTGTCGTGCTGCTTTCACTTTCCTCTATATGTCTCAACTTGTCCTTTTCCCCCGCGGTTCAGTTTAAATCATTCAGTATTTACCTCCCTGTCCATTTATCTCCATGTAGCTTGGGGGTTGGGCAGTGTCAGGCCAGTGGAACCAGACTGATTTCAACTCCACATTGAGTGTGCTGATCAGACAGTACTCCACTTTTCCATTCTTCAACCTGTACGTGGGTAAGGACCCCAATGAGGTGGCGCGTGGGACTAGCAGGAAATACATCCAGGTCATTATCCCAGAAAGAGCTTGAGCAATGTGTCGGTATAAACGGTACCGAATGACTTGATTAATGGAATTGTTTGAACGCTCGTCGCCAACAGATCGATCAGCCAAATGTGTTAATCCCAATTGAATGGAACAACAAAACACAGAAGTCGCATGCAAAAACTCAGGTTGGACAATGAGAGTTTTCTCTACATCTTACACTCTTTGCACATTTACCTTGTACATTATAGTCCCATTGCTCTCCATCCAGACTCTACGTCCATTCTTGGCCTCGTGCCAGCGGTACCTGGCCCTGCTAGGAGCCCCGTCCAGCAGCATCCTTCATGTGGCGGGCTTCATCTCTCTGTCTTCTGAGCTGGCTCTGGCTGCCGCCCCGCTGTCCTACCGCCTGCTGGCCGGACGGCTCTACCAGCGCATGACCGTTAAAGAGCTGCAGGTTCATCTTTTGTCTTGCATCCACACACACACACACACACACACACACACAACAGGTCTAAATCTGCTGTTACTGAAAAACCTTTCCTGTCTATGTGTCTAATTGTGCCCACAGAACCAAGCCCCTGCCATCGACTGGCTGGGCTGCCTGCAGGCCGCCTTCTACCCTCACCCCGTGACCCAGGATGACCATGTACTTCTGCATAATTTACCCTACATTGTCCAAATGTCCCAAGTTTTAAGGAAATGGCTGAACAAGCATGAACTGAGAAGCTGGTATATGAAGTGACTGGAAATGACACACAATTTAACTTTGTGTGCTGACTTCGGCCTTAAATGGTGAGCTTCTCTTTTCCCAACAGTGCTCCACTTCAAACCTACATGTTCCTTAATCTACTGCACACCTTGATGCCTGCACTGGACTCCAGGTTTAGTGAGACAGAAAGGAATTTTTCTCTTGCCATGGGGAATACTGAGCCAGTAAGTGCACATCATGAAATTCTTTCCCAGTGATGATCATCTTGACATGAGCTAGGTGGGGGTTTTTTTTTTTGGAGATGGACAATTTTAAATTTAGTTTCACTGCCCAATCTGGCCTTCCACAGGTCGTACCTCGTTGGCGGCAATGTGTCACAGAGACTGAGAAAGGATTTGACACAATTCTCACACACCTTATCAATGAGATGACGGCACACAGAGAGGTAAGAAATCCATCTGGTGATTACAAATGACCTATTCCACATTACACTTCTGACTTAGGCCTAGACGCCCTCTTGACTCATTTTATTGTTCAACAGGCAGAAGAGATGCTCCTGAACATATTTTCTGTCTTGAAGGAGAACTTTGCTAATCTCCATTGGGAAGACGAAAATACCCGTCAATTTGTTAGAAATAAGGTAAAACATAACATCACCATCAACATCAACAGGGTGTCACTGCACTCCATGTCCTCAAATGGCACCATCTGCTATTCAAGACCTTTCCTCTGCTAGGTTCAGTCCTTGACTCCAAGACTTTGGACTAAAACCGAGAACCCGAGTGAAGCTGAGCTGGGTCGGCTTCTCTCCAAGGTACACTGTGGTATTTGGTAGATAATACACAAGAGAGGGAACACAGGGCGTTCATTGATACTAGGCTCTTACAAATCTAGGTGACTATCAGCCCACGTCGCTATTTCTCCAACTACATCCAGCTCCTGTCCCTACAGCAAGAACGACGCAAGAAACTCTTCAGCCCGACCGAGGAGGTCGACATGTGAGTAGTGGCCTTTCACACCGGATGGAACGAATTGCCCAAATAACAAGAATGTACACTCACTGAGCACTTTATTAGGAACCCCTGTACACCTACTTATTCATGCAATTATCTAATCAGCCAATCATGTGCCAGCAGTGCAATGCATAAAATCATGTAGATAGGGGCAGCAGCTTCAGTTAATGTTCACATCAACCATCAGAATGGGGAAAAAATGTCATCTCGGTGTTTTTGACCGTGGCATGACTGTTGGACGGGCTGGTTTGAGGATTTCTGTAACTGCTGATCTCCTGGGACTTTCACGCACAACCGTCTCTAGAATTTACTTTGGCGCGAAACACAAAAAACATCCAGTGAGCGGCAGTTCTGCGGACAGAAACGCCTTGTTAATGCGAGAGGTCAGCGGAGAATGGCCAGAATGGTTCAATCTGACAGAAAGGCTACGGTAACTCAGATAACCACTGTGGTGAGCAGAAAAACATCTCAGAATGCACAACACGTCGAACCTTGAGGCGGATGGGCTACAACAGCGGAAGACCACATCGGCTTCCGCTTCTGTCAGCCAGGAACAGAAAGCTGAGGCTGCAGTGGGCACCAGCTCACCAAAACTGGACAGTTGAAGGCTGGAAAAATGTGGCCTGGTCTGATGAATCTCGATTTCTGCAGAGGCACAGAGATTGTAGGGTCAGAATTTTGCGCCAACGGCATGAATCCATGGACCCAACCTGGCTTGTGTCAACAGTCCAGGCTGGTGGCGGTGGTGTAATGGTGTGGGGATCTTTTTCTTGGCACACTTTGGACCCGTTAATACCAATCAATCATCGCTTGAATGCCACAGCCTATTTGAGTATTGCTGCTGACCATGTGCATCCCTTCACGGCCACAATTTACCCATCGTCTAACGGCTACTTCTAGCGTGATAATGCACCATGTCACAAAGCAAAAGTCGTCTCAAACTAGTTTCATGAACATGACAATGAGTTCAATGTTCTTCGGTGGCCTTCCCAGTCACCGGATCTGAATCCAATAGAACACCTTTGGGATGTGTTAGAGCGGGAGATTTGTAGCATGAATGTGCAGCTGACAAATCTGCAGGAATTGCGTGTTGCAATCATGTCAACATGAAACAGAATCTCAAAGGAATGTTTCCAACATCTTGTGGAATCCATGCCAAGAAGAATTGAGGCTGTTTTGAGAGCAAAGGGAGGCCCTACTCAGTGTTAGGTCAGTATATAGTGTTCCTAATACCCCTTTTCTAGTGCACAAAAAACACCCGCAAAGATCCTGCATTTGGCTGCAGTGGTAAAGGGTACAATCTGCATTCATACCCGGGTCAAATTACTCTGCAGTAGCCACAAGTTTTTATCAGCTCCAGCTCCGATCGGTAGCGGTGGAAACACGACACCCGGGCCGACATGCTATTTACGCCCCACACAACAATAATAATATAGCTCGTAATGCACAGCAGAGCTGTGCACCAGACGAGGTTGGACGGCGCCTGGGGACTCCTCCAAATGCATATTAAAGAATATTTTAACTAATAATAATAGATTTGTAATAATAAATCTGTTTTTTTTCACACCGGAAACATGACACCCGGACAGACAAGCCACGGCCCTTTTCCAGCTTGTTCGTGATGTCGAACGTGACACACCAGGAAGAATAAACAGAAAGGCAGACTCGCGTCCTGGCAATGGGAACAGCGTCAATTGGCTATTTTTGGCGGGTTTACCCACGTTAAAAAAAAAAATGTAACTGTAATTTTGGTGGAAAAGCGGTATATAGTGTTCAGTGAGTGTATGTGTGTTTATTGCTATCGTCTTCATTAAAGTTTCCAATATGCCTGTAGGCCAGTAGATTTGAGGTTTATTATTGCGTTTGCGTAAATAAGTAAGCCTAATTGATAATGATAATGATAATAATCATTATCGGTCGAAACACTGAAATATTTTTGCTGGAATCATGGCGTGTTCTTTCATAGAAAACCTGTAGAGCAATTGGAGCACAAAGAGTGCTTCTAGACAGAATAGATTCACTTGGGTTCCCACACTGACATCTTTACAAAAGGTATAGATTCACCAGAGTGAAAATAATCAATACATGTGATTTACTGTAGCCGTATGTGGCTGCAATCAGTCCTTAAATATGGTGCAAATTGCATCAGATTATGCTTTTTGGCAAGCGGCAGTTTTTTGTACAGTGCTGCTGAAAACCTGTCCAAAGCCACCATGTGCCGCATAGTGTGTAAAATGTGCCATTAAGGAGCTTTTAAATGTATTTATTCTGAGGCACAACAAACAAGATTTTACTTCACTATAAGCAATTTCTTTTCTATAGGACAATCTTAATTTCTGCAACGCAGAGTAGTACTACATACATACTTTATGCCCAGGGTTCCCCAGTGTAATTGCCACAGTGCACTCGGGTACGGCTAAACGCACCCCCAAGACCTTAAGAGGCCAACCACATCAATTTTGAAGCATTTCCACAGCATCAAGGTACAGATTATATTAGTGGGACTGAACATACCTTGACAACATTGTTATGCACAATATGTGTAAATGCCATGAAATTATTTAATGTTTGTTGAACTTTATATTTTGTTAAAGAAAAGAACATGATTTAAAAAAATTGGATTTTGGAACTGGATTTTGAAACAGTACGTTGGTGTAGTTCTTTCTGGTGTAGAAGTTTCTTTCAAAAAAATATCATTGTAAGGAATGAAGTTTAGATCAGTTTAAATGGAAATGCAATCATTGCAACATGATAAATTATGTGTGTTTATGCATTCAGCAATCGATTGGCAGGCTGCTTCTCTGGCTTTATTAATAGCTGCAGTGTTGCCTTTTTTCAGTAGTAATATGTTTAAATTCCCCATGTTGTTCCATCGGTAATTCCTGCTCTGTGGATGTGAAGGAAATGTCCCTGCAGCGCTCTGCCTTCCACTGCTTGGCGTCACATTAAATAGCGAGAACGCGCATATCAATTCATTGGTGTAACCTGCCTTCAATTACTGTAGTCTGAATTAATTAGCTCCGAGCAATGTCACCGGAACCGTTTGAGCTCCCACAAGTGTATGTAAGAAACAAAATCGCCAGGTTTTCCTAGGGAGCTTTCTGGAATACTCCGCCTAGTTTTGGTGAGAATCTGTGTTGTTTATCAGTTGGTTACCATGATGTCGCTAAATCACAACCTTCAATTACTAACGCTACCTCATTTTCCTTTCGGGGAGAAATTGAGGTAAAAACAGGACATTACATTGGCTGGAAGAGCCTTTAACGTAGCAAAGTGGACAATAAATCTTAATATCTCAACCTCGCACTTCACTGGAGGGGAGTATTATACAGTAGACACACTAAATCACTGAGTAGTAGCTCAGTAATTTAGCATCCCAATGAATAAGTTATGTAGGACATCTGAAAAGGGTTCTGTAGTTTGTGTGGAGTATACGTGTTTGAAACCGTTAGGCTGCAGCTTGTTTTGCTAAATTTACTTGGATAGATGTGGTTCTAAAAGTCCCTTTGGAAAGAGTGCCCATTATTTACTACTAGTGCAGTGCCCGTTTAAAACTTGCCTGTTCGGAACGGGCTAATAAGGAGAGGGCCTTCCTTCCTTCCTGCCTTATTCCTTCCTTCCTGCCTTATTCCCTCCTTCCTTCCTCCCTCCCTTCATTCTTCTATCCTTCCTTCCTTCCTCCCTCCCATCCTTCCTTTCATAGATAGATAGACAGAGCGGCGTAGATAGATGGATTTATAGATAAATTAAAGGAAGATAAATAGGCACCCGAATTGGACTGGTTGGTGTAAATAAGGTAATCTCCACAGATGAAGGGAATTCATCAAATCTCTAATTCTTAGTTACTATACTTCTGTTCACTCGGGCACCAGCTTTGTAACGCCCTCTATCTAAAAGTTCTGTCATACACAATCACGGTTTACATTTCATATTTAGATGCACCCATGCATTGCAAACAACAGTGTTAAATGTTGTTCCAAAAAATACAGTTTCTGAGAGAAACATCGTTTTTCAATTAAACAATGCATCTATGCATGCACCATCCAGCCCTCCACATAAGCGTGAACCAGGAAGCATGATTGGTTGGTTTTCTTAATGATATGAACACAAAGGTGTGGTGATTGGCCAAGGTCTGTCGGTGCTGCCGTCTTGTAGATTTTCCCATCTAAAAAACAAAAAAAACAGTCTCCACTACAGTAATAATGTCTGTGCTCTTTCCTCTCAGGCTGCGTGGCAGTGGAAAGATCTGGTCCAAGTCTAACTGAAGGCGGAGGTGGACACCCTAAGACAACGGCACTGATGGATATTTTCACTGGCTCATGGACATTTTGACAGGCGGACGGACGGATACATAAAGACTGGTGTGACTAATGTTCACGAAATCCCTATGTACACACACTCGCAACAAAGAAGACGCAAGATGCCTCACATGAACGTTACGGTCACCACTTCCTCTCACAGTCTCGTCCAGATTGATACAGAAACACAACGGCCGATGGGAATGACAGTTGCTGTGGAAAGCGTGACAGGCAGACTATTAGCTCTGAGTTCATACAAACCCCTAGGAAGACAGACAGGTATAGTTAACAGGTAGTGTACATCAGGCCAAGAATCAGTAGTGTTGAGTTGGAGGGTTGAAATCACAAACAAATTTGGTGTATTTGATGCGTTATGTGTGTTTATTTCTATTGTTCTAAGACTTTGGGTTTAGATTGATTCTACATTTGTTTGTATATTTTTTTTTCTTTCTCTCTTTGATGGGAAATAAAAGGAAGCCCTGTACTTATCCTGACCGCCTCATTAATGTCACTGTCGCTTCCTTTTTATTAAGTGCACTTCAAAGTGCATCTCTGGAGGGTGCACTGCTAAATGTTAACTCGCAGAAGGGGGCTACCCGTTAGGAGGTCAAGCTATTAATTAGGGCATCTCCCCAAAGAGTCTAATGCATTATAGAGCTGTGGCTTCCCCTGTGTTCAAGCAGCATTGTTACACGCACACACTCAGGCACAGAATGCATTCATATTTCATATCAGTATGTTTTGCCCAGAGCTTCTATTTCAATGTCAAAATTGCCTGGTGAAATTGCCTGCCACACTCACTTGTCCTTCCATCAGACACTCAAAATTGCCTTTATCATGCCGGCCTGTCCATCTCTCTCTCTCTACTCTTCCTGTTTCTCTATTTTAGCTAGATTCTCATTCCACATTTGGATGTTATTAATGGAATTAATTCATAAGTACCCACGCTTCTAACGGAGAAGCTATGTGCCTATTTTGTTTAACCCTTTATTCCCCTCAATCCTTCCCTCCTCCCCGATTCTTCTCATCCCTCCCCCAACTTCACCCGCTCTCTATAAATAGCAGTGTTAATTTCAGTCAGCGTGATTGAGCTTTAGTGGTTCACAGTTTGCGCCGTTCTCAACAGATGGAAGCTGTGAATTCTAGCAGCTGTACACCTCTGAACGTGTTTGTATGTTAAAGAGGGACACTTTCTGCAAGCGTCTGAAGGAGGGAAGATGGTGACGCATGTTTATTAGGTATGCGCATCTGAGTGATGACTCCAGAGACACCACAGTATTCGGGAGCGAGCGCCTCTCCTCTTGTGCGGTGTTTGTTGCTAGTTATAGATTGTTGCGGTGCCCGCTGGTTTGTACCTCAACTAGAGGGTCGTTAAAACTTCCGAGTGGACTCCAGCCAATCAATTACTTTGATTGATCAGTAAAGTGCCCAGAGGAGATGAAAACACGAACGGAAGAGCAGACTGGGGAAGAATCTCAATATACCCGGGTACCTTTTCCCCTTTTTCTCTTTCACTGGCCCCTTCATTCTATTGACATTTGCATGAAAAACTACACAGGAAAAATCATTGGTTAGCGCCCTCTTTTTCTTTTCAAAGAGAGAAGAAGCAGTATGAGGCAAGAAGATAAGGAAAGGCGTCACACAGAACTGCGTCCTCATCCTTGCCCCCGTCAGACTGCTCTTCAGTGGTTTAAAATCATATGATTGGCATATGCATGCCTTTTTAATGCCAAGTCAAAGGTTTGAAATCAATGCAAGGTGGTGGACTAATGTGCACTTCAGGGGATGAGGATTAGGACATGGGGTTGCTATTAAAATGCACAGCCTAAGCCTCAACCTTCCTACGTATAAAGCGCCACAGGCCCCACAGCTCCCAGGGTATCCCAGTCAACAAGCACAGAAATAAACAAATGCGACACAAGGCTAAAATACCAGTGTTGAGCCTTTATTTAACTTTTCATGGTACAGAAGGACCGTATGTCTACAGGAATGCTACTCAAAACCACAAGACACTGGAGTACTGCAAGATTCACACATGAAGTCACTGTGTATAGAGGAAGTGTGTGTGTGTGTGGGTATGGGGGTGGGGGTGTGTGTGTGGGTGGATAGGGGGGTTCAAATCCGCTTCAAAAAGTCACAAACAGAAATCTGGCTTTGAAGAATTCTGGAGGATATCACTCACTGATAGATAAAATATACATCTATTAATAATAGATTTTAAGCAAATGCAACTTTCATACATATTTTCTTACTCTACACATGCAAAATCACCGCAGGGATCGAGGCGGGCTGCCGTTCGATGATTGGTAATGACTTCATGGAAATGGACCTTATTTTATTGTCTGTGCTGTAAGAGTTAGAATGTTTAATATGATGATAATATGAAGGCAACGTCACAAGAACATCTGCCATAGCAATGCTTTTCCATGGCAACTAAACAGCTATAGGATCACTAGCAATTAACCTACGGAAATGTATGTGATGACGTTATGAAACATTTAACGGCAATCTTATGTGTCAGCCAAATTAGCTTTAAAAAATATATATATATATATAACAGGAATGCCCATTCTATCCATTGAAGTTCTATGTGCAGAATATTTGATGACCCCCACCACTTCTGGAAGTACTCTGTGCTTAAAACACCTCTAAATAGGAACAAAGCCCCACAAAGGCTCAACAAAGAGGCGAACATCAGCCAGATAATTAAGAGAACAAATCATGAGGTAAACTGAAAACAAAGCAGCCTCCTCGACACATTGCCGAGGAAAAGCCGTACTATTTGCATTTCAGGCACCCAAAGCGGGAATAAACAGCAGTTTTTGGAGCGTGACATGTTAAACACATTGCCTGCTGGCTACAGCCCTGCCAAACAGCTTTGTGAAATACCCCCTTCGGTCTTAGGAGACACCGAGAATGGCTTTTTAACCATTTACAAACCAAAAGCAAACCAAACCGCGGTAGATCACATTCGTTTGGTGTCATTTCATTGAAGGGCAGGCTTTGCTGGATTACATTTGGAAGAACGACAGATGTGCAGCTGAATCAGCGCGAACAGTTAGTGAAGTGCAGGTCGGGCGTCTCGGGGGTAATAGAATGTTGCATGAGCGTACGGCTGCTTGTTTGTGAATTAGTCATGGCGGGTTGAAGCACAGAGTGGTTAGTTAGCCAGGTAGCGCTCGGGGCCATACAGAGGAGAGAAAACAAAGAGCCCGCTACAGTGATACAGAGCCATATAAAAGGGAGAGATTTACACCAAGCACGGGGGAAGGGGAGAGAAGCGGCAGGAAGATGAGCTCGGGTTCTTTCAGACCTCAGGGAAGCCGGGGAGCTTTGCAATGGCTGGATACCTGGGATCCCTGATTTCATTTCACAGTCTCAGAGAAAATAAAATGGCACCACGGGCGCACCCTCCGGTCGTGTTGATGTCTCTCCACAGGCCCCGTAGAAATGTTTATCAAATGGGAAAAAAAACAGTCACCTCAGAGGTTCACAACGGGGATCCTGGCACACAGTGT